>CALNHX010009350.1:0-50712 GCA_940337035.1 Agriotes lineatus
ATTGATGCTCTTAAAATTCTCTATCAGAGTGATACCGTTTTTCTTGTGTGGTAGTAATGCAAATGGCTGCCTGTGAATTACTAGATATTTCTGAAAACGTATGTAAGTGGTCATTGCGTTCGTACTGCGCTGAAAATAAAGCTTAGAACATAGTTAGTACCGCTGGTCAATCTTTAGAGGTGCAACATGCTAACATGCGTTAGTAAACATGACTGGAAGCCGATATTAGCGACGAAAAAGCATTTTCAGTACGTTTGAATGCTTTAGATCTGAATTTAATAATAATTAATGCTCTTAAAATTCTCTATCCGAGTGATACCGTTTTTCTTGTGTGGTAGTAATGCAAATGGCTGCCTGTGAATTACTAGATATTTCTGAAAACGTATGTAAGTGGTCATTGCGTTCGTACTGCGCTGAAAATAAAGCTTATAACATAGTTAGTACCGGTGGTCAATCTTTAGAGGTGCAACATGCTAACATGCGTTAGTAAACATGACTGGATGCCGATATTAGCGACGAAAAAGCATTTTCAGTACGTTTGAATGCTTTAGATCTGAATTTAATAATAATTAATGCTCTTAAAATTCTCTATCCGAGTGATACCGTTTTTCTTGTGTGGTAGTAATGCAAATGGCTGCCTGTGAATTACTAGATATTTCTGAAAACGTATGTAAGTGGTCATTGCGTTCGTACTGCGCTGAAAATAAAGCTTAGAACATAGTTAGTACCGCTGGTCAATCTTTAGAGGTGCAACATGCTAACATGCGTTAGTAAACATGACTGGAAGCCGATATTAGCGACGAAAAAGCATTTTCAGTATGTTTGAATGCTTTAGATCTGAATTTAATAATAATTAATGCTCTTAAAATTCTCTATCCGAGTGATACCGTTTTTCTTGTGTGGTAGTAATGCAAATGGCTGCCTGTGAATTACTAGATATTTCTGAAAACGTATGTAAGTGGTCATTGCGTTCGTACTGCGCTGAAAATAAAGCTTATAACAGAGTTAGTACCGCTGGTCAATCTTTAGAGGTGCAACATGCTAACATGCGTTAGTAAACATGACTGGAAGCCGATATTAGCGACGAAAAAGCATTTTCAGTAGGTTTGAATGCTTTAGATCTGAATTTAATAATAATTAATGCTCTTAAAATTCTCTATTCGAGTGATTTCGTTTTTCTTGTGTGGTAGCAACGCAAATGGCTGCCTGTGAATTACTAGATATTTCTGAAAACGTATGTAAGTGGTCATTGCGTTCGTACTGCGCTGAAAATAAAGCTTAGAACATAGTTAGTACCGCTGGTCAATCTTCAGAGGTGTAACATGCTAACTTGCGTTAGTAAACATGACTGGAAACCGATATTATCAACGAAAAAGCATTTCCAGTACGTTTGAATGCTTTAGATCTGAATTTAATAATAATTAATGCCCTTAAAATTCTCTATCCGAGTGATTCCGTTTTTCTTGTGTGGTAGTAATGCAAATGGCTGCCTGTGAATTACTAGATATTTCTGAAAACGTATGTAAGTGGTCATTGCGTTCTTACTGCGCTGAAAATAAAGGTTAGGACATAGTTAATACTGCTGGTCAATCTTCAGTGGTGTAACATGCCAACATGTGTTAGTAAACATGAAAGGGAACCGATACTAGCGACGAAAAAGCGTTTCCAGTAGGTTTGAATGCCTTAGATTTGAATTTAATAAAAATTAATGCTCTTAAAATTCTCTATCCGAGTGATTCCATTTTTCTTGGGTGGTAGTAATGCAAATGGCTGCCTGTGAATTACTAGATATTTCTGAAAACGTATGTAAGTGGTCATTGCGTTCTTACTGCGCTGAAAATAAAGCTTATAACATAGTTAGTACCGGTGGTCAATCTTTAGAGGTGCAACATGCTAACATGCGTTAGTAAACATGACTGGAAACCGATATTATCGACGAAAAGACGTTTCTAATACGTTTGAATGCTTTAGATCTGAATTTAATAATAATTAATGCTCTTAAAATTCTCTATCCGAGTGATACCGTTTTTCTTGTGTGGTAGTAATGCAAATGGCTGCCTGTGAATTACTAGATATATCTGAAAACGTATGTAAGTGGTCATTGCGTTCGTACTGCGCTGAAAATAAAGCTTAGAACATAGTTAGTACCGCTGGTCAATCTTTAGAGGTGCAACATGCTAACATGCGTTAGTAAACATGACTGGAAGCCGATATTAGCGACGAAAAAGCATTTTCAGTACGTTTGAATGCTTTAGATCTGAATTTAATAATAATTAATGCTCTTAAAATTCTCTATTCGAGTGATTTCGTTTTTCTTGTGTGGTAGCAACGCAAATGGCTGCCTGTGAATTACTAGATATTTCTGAAAACGTATGTAAGTGGTCATTGCGTTCGTACTGCGCTGAAAATAAAGCTTATAACATAGTTAGTACCGGTGGTCAATCTTTAGAGGTGCAACATGCTAACATGCGTTAGTAAACATGACTGGAAGCCGATATTAGCGACGAAAAAGCATTTTCAGTACGTTTGAATGCTTTAGATCTGAATTTAATAATAATTAATGCTCTTAAAATTCTCTATCAGAGTGATACCGTTTTTCTTGTGTGGTAGTAATGCAAATGGCTGCCTGTGAATTACTAGATATTTCTGAAAACGTATGTAAGTGGTCATTGCGTTCGTACTGCGCTGAATATAAAGCTTAGAACATAGATAGTACCGCTGGTCAATCTTTAGAGGTGCAACATGCTAACATGCGTTAGTAAACATGACTGGAAGCCGATATTAGCGACGAAAAAGCATTTTCAGTACGTTTGAATGCTTTAGATCTGAATTTAATAATAATTAATGCTCTTAAAATTCTCTATCCGAGTGATACCGTTTTTCTTGTGTGGTAGTAATGCAAATGGCTGCCTGTGAATTACTAGATATTTCTGAAAACGTATGTAAGTGGTCATTGCGTTCGTACTGCGCTGAAAATAAAGCTTATAACATAGTTAGTACCGGTGGTCAATCTTTAGAGGTGCAACATGCTAACATGCGTTAGTAAACATGACTGGATGCCGATATTAGCGACGAAAAAGCATTTTCAGTACGTTTGAATGCTTTAGATCTGAATTTAATAATAATTAATGCTCTTAAAATTCTCTATCCGAGTGATACCGTTTTTCTTGTGTGGTAGTAATGCAAATGGCTGCCTGTGAATTACTAGATATTTCTGAAAACGTATGTAAGTGGTCATTGCGTTCGTACTGCGCTGAAAATAAAGCTTAGAACATAGTTAGTACCGCTGGTCAATCTTTAGAAGTGCAACATGCTAACATGCGTTAGTAAACATGACTGGAAGCCGATATTAGCGACGAAAAAGCATTTTCAGTACGTTTGAATGCTTTAGATCTGAATTTAATAATAATTAATGCTCTTAAAATTCTCTATCAGAGTGATACCGTTTTTCTTGTGTGGTAGTAATGCAAATGGCTGCCTGTGAATTACTAGATATTTCTGAAAACGTATGTAAGTGGTCATTGCGTTCGTACTGCGCTGAAAATAAAGCTTAGAACATAGTTAGTACCGCTGGTCAATCTTTAGAGGTGCAACATGCTAACATGCGTTAGTAAACATGACTGGAAGCCGATATTAGCGACGAAAAAGCATTTTCAGTACGTTTGAATGCTTTAGATCTGAATTTAATAATAATTAATGCTCTTAAAATTCTCTATCCGAGTGATACCGTTTTTCTTGTGTGTTAGTAATGCAAATGGCTGCCTGTGAATTACTAGATATTTCTGAAAACGTATGTAAGTGGTCATTGCGTTCGTACTGCGCTGAAAATAAAGCTTATAACATAGTTAGTACCGGTGGTCAATCTTTAGAGGTGCAACATGCTAACATGCGTTAGTAAACATGACTGGATGCCGATATTAGCGACGAAAAAGCATTTTCAGTACGTTTGAATGCTTTAGATCTGAATTTAATAATAATTAATGCTCTTAAAATTCTCTATCCGAGTGATACCGTTTTTCTTGTGTGGTAGTAATGCAAATGGCTGCCTGTGAATTACTAGATATTTCTGAAAACGTATGTAAGTGGTCATTGCGTTCGTACTGCGCTGAAAATAAAGCTTAGAACATAGTTAGTACCGCTGGTCAATCTTTAGAGGTGCAACATGCTAACATGCGTTAGTAAACATGACTGGAAGCCGATATTAGCGACGAAAAAGCATTTTCAGTACGTTTGAATGCTTTAGATCTGAATTTAATAATAATTAATGCTCTTAAAATTCTCTATCCGAGTGATACCGTTTTTCTTGTGTGGTAGTAATGCAAATGGCTGCCTGTGAATTACTAGATATTTCTGAAAACGTATGTAAGTGGTCATTGCGTTCGTACTGTGCTGAAAATAAAGCTTATAACATAGTTAGTACCGGTGGTCAATCTTTAGAGGTGCAACATGCTAACATGCGTTAGTAAACATGACTGGAAGCCGATATTAGCGACGAAAAAGCATTTTCAGTACGTTTGAATGCTTTAGATCTGAATTTAATAATAATTAATGCTCTTAAAATTCTCTAGTCGAGTGATTTCGTTTTTCTTGTGTGGTAGCAACGCAAATGGCTGCCTGTGAATTACTAGATATTTCTGAAAACGTATGTAAGTGGTCATTGCGTTCGTACTGCGCTGAAAATAAAGCTTAGAACATAGTTAGTACCGCTGGTCAATCTTCAGAGGTGTAACATGCTAACATGCGTTAGTAAACATGACTGGAAACCGATATTATCAACGAAAAAGCATTTCCAGTACGTTTGAATGCTTTAGATCTGAATTTAATAATAATTAATGCCCTTAAAATTCTCTATCCGAGTGATTCCGTTTTTCTTGTGTGGTAGTAATGCAAATGGCTGCCTGTGAATTACTAGATATTTCTGAAATCGTATGTAAGTGGTCATTGCGTTCTTACTGCGCTGAAAATAAAGCTTAGAGCATAGATAGTACCGCTGGTCAATCTTCAGAGGTGTAACATGCAAACATGCGTTAGTAAAAATGACTGGGAACCGATATTAGCGACGAAAAAGCATTTCCAGTACGTTTGAATGCTTTAGATCTGAATTTAATAATAATTAATGCTCTTAAAATTCTTTATTCGAGTGATTTCGTTTTTCTTGTGTGGTAGCAACGCAAATGGCTGCCTGTGAATTACTAGATATTTCTGAAAACGTATGTAAGTAGTCATTGCGTTCTTACTGCGCTGAAAATAAAGCTTATAGCATAGTGAGTACCGCTGGTCAATCTTCAGAGGTGTAACATGCTAACATGCGTTAGTAAACATGACTGGGAACCTATATTAGCAACGAAAAAGCATTTCCAGTACGTTTGAATGCTTTAGATCTGAATTTAATAATAATTAATGCTCTTAAAATTCTCTATCCAAGTGATTCCGTTTTTCTTGTGTGGTAGTAATGCAAATGGCTGCCTGTGAATTACTAGATATTTCTGAAAACGTATGTAAGTGGTCATTGCGTTCTTGCTGCCCTGAAAATAAAGCTTAGAACATAGTTAATACTGCTGGTCAATCTTCAGAGGTGTAACATGCCAACATGCTTTAGTAAACATGACTGGGAAGCGATATTAGCGTCGAAAAAGCATTTCCAGTACGTTTGAATGCTTTAGATCTGAATTTAATAATAATTAATGCTCTTAAAATTCTCTATCCGAGTGATTCCGTTTTTCTTGTGTGGTAGCAATGCAAATGGCTGCCTGTGAATTACTAGAGATTTCTGAAAACGTATGTAAGTGGTCATTGCGTTCATACTGCGCTGAAAATAAAGCTTAGAATATAGTTAGTACCGCTGGTCAATCTTCAGAGGTGTAACATCCTAACAAGCGTTAATAAACATGACTGGGAACCGATATTAGCGACAAAAAAGCATTTCCAGTACGTTTGAATGCTTTAGATATGAATTTAATAATAATTAATGCTCTTAAAATTCTCTATCCGAGTGATTCCGTTCTTCTTGTGTGGTAGCAATGCAAATGGCTGCCTGTGAATTACTAGAGATTTCTGAAAACGTATGTAAGTGGTCATTGCGTTCTTGCTGCCCTGAAAATAAAGCTTAGAACATAGTTAATACTGCTGGTCAATCTTCAGAGGTGTAACATGCCAACATACTTTAGTAAACATGACTGGGACCCGATATTAGCGACAAAAAAGCATTTCCAGTACTTTTGAATGCTTTAGATCTGAATTTAATAATAATTAATGCTCTTAAAATTCTCTATCCGAGTGATTCCGTTCTTCTTGTGTGGTAGCAATGCAAATGGCTGCCTGTGAACTACTAGAGATTTCTGAAAACGTATGTAAGTGGTCATTGCGTTCTTGCTGCCCTGAAAATAAAGCTTAGAACATAGTTAATACTGCTGGTCAATCTTCAGAGGTGTAACATGCTAACAAGCGTTAATAAACATGACTGGGAACCGATATTAGCGACAAAAAAGCATTTCCAGTACGTTTGAATGCTTTAGATATGAATTTAATAATAATTAATGCTCTTAAAATTCTCTATCCGAGTGATTCCGTTTTTCTTGTGTGGTAGTAATGCAAATGGCTGCCTGTGAATTACTAGATATTTCTGAAAACGTATGTAAGTGGTCATTGCGTTCGTACTGCGCTGAAAATAAAGCTTATAACATAGTTAGTACCGCTGGTCAATCTTTAGAGGTGCAACATGCTAACATGCGTTAGTAAACATGACTGGAAGCCGATATTAGCGACGAAAAAGCATTTTCAGTACGTTTGAATGCTTTAGATCTGAATTTAATAATAATTAATGCTCTTAAAATTCTCTATTCGAGTGATTTCGTTTTTCTTGTGTGGTAGCAACGCAAATGGCTGCCTGTGAATTACTAGATATTTCTGAAAACGTATGTAAGTGGTCATTGCGTTCGTACTGCGCTGAAAATAAAGCTTAGAACATAGTTAGTACCGCTGGTCAATCTTTAGAGGTGCAACATGCTAACATGCGTTAGTAAACATGACTGGAAGCCGATATTAGCGACGAAAAAGCATTTTCAGTACGTTTGAATGCTTTAGATCTGAATTTAATAATAATTAATGCTCTTAAAATTCTCTATTCGAGTGATTTCGTTTTTCTTGTGTGGTAGCAACGCAAATGGCTGCCTGTGAATTACTAGATATTTCTGAAAACGTATGTAAGTGGTCATTGCGTTCGTACTGCGCTGAAAATAAAGCTTAGAACATAGTTAGTACCGCTGGTCAATCTTCAGAGGTGTAACATGCTAACATGCGTTAGTAAACATGACTGGAAACCAATATTATCAACGAAAAAGCATTTCCAGTACGTTTGAATGCTTTAGATCTGAATTTAATAATAATTAATGCCCTTAAAATTCTCTATCCGAGTGATTCCGTTTTTCTTGTGTGGTAGTAATGCAAATGGCTGCCTGTGAATTACTAGATATTTCTGAAAACGTATGTAAGTGGTCATTGCGTTCTTACTGCGCTGAAAATAAAGCTTAGAGCATAGATAGTACCGCTGGTCAATCTTCAGAGGTGTAACATGCAAACATGCGTTAGTAAAAATGACTGGGAACCGATATTAGCGACGAAAAAGCATTTCCAGTACGTTTGAATGCTTTAGATCTGAATTTAATAATAATTAATGCTCTTAAAATTCTTTATTCGAGTGATTTCGTTTTTCTTGTGTGGTAGCAACGCAAATGGCTGCCTGTGAATTACTAGAGATTTCTGAAAACGTATGTAAGTGGTCATTGCGTTCATACTGCTCTGAAAATAAAGCTTAGAATATAGTTAGTACCGCTGGTCAATCTTCAGAGGTGTAACATCCTAACAAGCGTTAATAAACATGACTGGGAACCGATATTAGCGACAAAAAAGCATTTCCAGTACGTTTGAATGCTTTAGATATGAATTTAATAATAATTAATGCTCTTAAAATTCTCTATCCGAGTGATTCCGTTCTTCTTGTGTGGTAGCAATGCAAATGGCTGCCTGTGAATTACTAGAGATTTCTGAAAACGTATGTAAGTGGTCATTGCGTTCTTGCTGCCCTGAAAATAAAGCTTAGAACATAGTTAATACTGCTGGTCAATCTTCAGAGGTGTAACATGCCAACATACTTTAGTAAACATGACTGGGACCCGATATTAGCGACAAAAAAGCATTTCCAGTACTTTTGAATGCTTTAGATCTGAATTTAATAATAATTAATGCTCTTAAAATTCTCTATCCGAGTGATTCCGTTCTTCTTGTGTGGTAGCAATGCAAATGGCTGCCTGTGAACTACTAGAGATTTCTGAAAACGTATGTAAGTGGTCATTGCGTTCTTGCTGCCCTGAAAATAAAGCTTAGAACATAGTTAATACTGCTGGTCAATCTTCAGAGGTGTAACATGCTAACAAGCGTTAATAAACATGACTGGGAACCGATATTAGCGACAAAAAAGCATTTCCAGTACGTTTGAATGCTTTAGATATGAATTTAATAATAATTAATGCTCTTAAAATTCTCTATCCGAGTGATTCCGTTTTTCTTGTGTGGTAGCAATGCAAATGGCTGCCTGTGAATTACTAGAGATTTCTGAAAACGTATGTAAGTGGTCATTGCGTTCTTGCTGCCCTGAAAATAAAGCTTAGAACATAGTTAATACTGCTGGTCAATCTTCAGAGGTGTAACATGCCAACATGCTTGAGTAAACATGACTGGGAAGCGATATTAGCGTCGAAAAAGCATTTCCAGTACGTTTGAATGCTTTAGATCTGAATTTAATAATAATTAATGCCCTTAAAATTCTCTATCCAAGTGATTCCGTTTTGCTTGTGTGGTAGTAATGCAAATGGCTGCCTGTGAATTACTAGATATTTCTGAAAACGTATGTAAGTGGTCATTGCGTTCTTGCTGCCCTGAAAATAAAGCTTAGAACATAGTTAATACTGCTGGTCAATCTTCAGAGGTGTAACATGCCAACATGCTTTAGTAAACATGACTGGGAAGCGATATTAGCGTCGAAAAAGCATTTCCAGTACGTTTGAATGCTTTAGATCTGAATTTAATAATAATTAATGCTCTTAAAATTCTCTATCCGAGTGATTCCGTTTTTCTTGTGTGGTAGCAATGCAAATGGCTGCCTGTGAATTACTAGAGATTTCTGAAAACGTATGTAAGTGGTCATTGCGTTCATACTGCGCTGAAAATAAAGCTTAGAATATAGTTAGTACCGCTGGTCAATCTTCAGAGGTGTAACATCCTAACAAGCGTTAATAAACATGACTGGGAACCGATATTAGCGACAAAAAAGCATTTCCAGTACGTTTGAATGCTTTAGATATGAATTTAATAATAATTAATGCTCTTAAAATTCTCTATCCGAGTGATTCCGTTCTTCTTGTGTGGTAGCAATGCAAATGGCTGCCTGTGAATTACTAGAGATTTCTGAAAACGTATGTAAGTGGTCATTGCGTTCTTGCTGCCCTGAAAATAAAGCTTAGAACATAGTTAATACTGCTGGTCAATCTTCAGAGGTGTAACATGCCAACATACTTTAGTAAACATGACTGGGACCCGATATTAGCGACAAAAAAGCATTTCCAGTACTTTTGAATGCTTTAGATCTGAATTTAATAATAATTAATGCTCTTAAAATTCTCTATCCGAGTGATTCCGTTCTTCTTGTGTGGTAGCAATGCAAATGGCTGCCTGTGAACTACTAGAGATTTCTGAAAACGTATGTAAGTGGTCATTGCGTTCTTGCTGCCCTGAAAATAAAGCTTAGAACATAGTTAATACTGCTGGTCAATCTTCAGAGGTGTAACATGCTAACAAGCGTTAATAAACATGACTGGGAACCGATATTAGCGACAAAAAAGCATTTCCAGTACGTTTGAATGCTTTAGATATGAATTTAATAATAATTAATGCTCTTAAAATTCTCTATCCGAGTGATTCCGTTTTTCTTGTGTGGTAGTAATGCAAATGGCTGCCTGTGAATTACTAGATATTTCTGAAAACGTATGTAAGTGGTCATTGCGTTCGTACTGCGCTGAAAATAAAGCTTATAACATAGTTAGTACCGCTGGTCAATCTTTAGAGGTGCAACATGCTAACATGCGTTAGTAAACATGACTGGAAGCCGATATTAGCGACGAAAAAGCATTTTCAGTACGTTTGAATGCTTTAGATCTGAATTTAATAATAATTAATGCTCTTAAAATTCTCTATTCGAGTGATTTCGTTTTTCTTGTGTGGTAGCAACGCAAATGGCTGCCTGTGAATTACTAGATATTTCTGAAAACGTATGTAAGTGGTCATTGCGTTCGTACTGCGCTGAAAATAAAGCTTAGAACATAGTTAGTACCGCTGGTCAATCTTTAGAGGTGCAACATGCTAACATGCGTTAGTAAACATGACTGGAAACCGATATTATCAACGAAAAAGCATTTCCAGTACGTTTGAATGCTTTAGATCTGAATTTAATAATAATTAATGCCCTTAAAATTCTCTATCCGAGTGATTCCGTTTTTCTTGTGTGGTAGTAATGCAAATGGCTGCCTGTGAATTACTAGATATTTCTGAAAACGTATGTAAGTGGTCATTGCGTTCTTACTGCGCTGAAAATAAAGCTTAGAGCATAGATAGTACCGCTGGTCAATCTTCAGAGGTGTAACATGCAAACATGCGTTAGTAAAAATGACTGGGAACCGATATTAGCGACGAAAAAGCATTTCCAGTACGTTTGAATGCTTTAGATCTGAATTTAATAATAATTAATGCTCTTAAAATTCTTTATTCGAGTGATTTCGTTTTTCTTGTGTGGTAGCAACGCAAATGGCTGCCTGTGAATTACTAGAGATTTCTGAAAACGTATGTAAGTGGTCATTGCGTTCATACTGCTCTGAAAATAAAGCTTAGAATATAGTTAGTACCGCTGGTCAATCTTCAGAGGTGTAACATCCTAACAAGCGTTAATAAACATGACTGGGAACCGATATTAGCGACAAAAAAGCATTTCCAGTACGTTTGAATGCTTTAGATATGAATTTAATAATAATTAATGCTCTTAAAATTCTCTATCCGAGTGATTCCGTTCTTCTTGTGTGGTAGCAATGCAAATGGCTGCCTGTGAATTACTAGAGATTTCTGAAAACGTATGTAAGTGGTCATTGCGTTCTTGCTGCCCTGAAAATAAAGCTTAGAACATAGTTAATACTGCTGGTCAATCTTCAGAGGTGTAACATGCCAACATACTTTAGTAAACATGACTGGGACCCGATATTAGCGACAAAAAAGCATTTCCAGTACTTTTGAATGCTTTAGATCTGAATTTAATAATAATTAATGCTCTTAAAATTCTCTATCCGAGTGATTCCGTTCTTCTTGTGTGGTAGCATTGCAAATGGCTGCCTGTGAACTACTAGAGATTTCTGAAAACGTATGTAAGTGGTCATTGCGTTCTTGCTGCCCTGAAAATAAAGCTTAGAACATAGTTAATACTGCTGGTCAATCTTCAGAGGTGTAACATGCTAACAAGCGTTAATAAACATGACTGGGAACCGATATTAGCGACAAAAAAGCATTTCCAGTACGTTTGAATGCTTTAGATATGAATTTAATAATAATTAATGCTCTTAAAATTCTCTATCCGAGTGATTCCGTTTTTCTTGTGTGGTAGCAATGCAAATGGCTGCCTGTGAATTACTAGAGATTTCTGAAAACGTATGTAAGTGGTCATTGCGTTCTTGCTGCCCTGAAAATAAAGCTTAGAACATAGTTAATACTGCTGGTCAATCTTCAGAGGTGTAACATGCCAACATGCTTGAGTAAACATGACTGGGAAGCGATATTAGCGTCGAAAAAGCATTTCCAGTACGTTTGAATGCTTTAGATCTGAATTTAATAATAATTAATGCTCTTAAAATTCTCTATCCGAGTGATTCCGTTTTTCTTGTGTGGTAGCCAGAGCCGAGCCGTGCCTGGGGTGTAAAGCGTGCACAGCACCCGGGCGGCAAACTATTTGGGGCGGCAAAATGAAAAATGAAAAAAATTTAAGATAGGTATGCTTGTGCCTTGCGGCATTAGAAAATGCAACATTTTTTATCAAGTTATAGTCTTGTGTCTGGCTTTTTTTCGTATAAAGATAACTTGATACAGAGAAACGGTTGCATTTTTAAGGCGGCAAGCATACAATAATAATTTATTACTTATAATTTATTTTTATTATAAACACGTCGCGTCGGTGCCGTTTGCTATTGTACACGGTGATTATACCGACACACGAGTTATCGCTCTGTCGCTATGGTGCAGCGTCATGAAACACGAAACTATATAGATCAGCGAAATCAGCTAGACTAAGCGGCCCTCTTTAGACACAAAAATAATGAGTAAATTGTGTATTTGTGCTTTGTTGCAACATGCTTCATGCTCATGCAGGGCAATTGGGGGTTAGTTTAGTTTGCGATTGAATGCTAGTAAGATTGTACTGAACTAAGCAGAAATAAAAAGGCTAAACGTTTCAAGCAAGAGCTAAATAATATGGTGCTTTTTAAAGTTGAAAGTTTTAAAACGTAAGTATTTTTCATTATTTTAAACATTTGAACTTTTCTGCTTATTTTTCTGTTTCGCTATCCTTAGAATTTATTTGTGCTTAATTCAGATGGCCGATGGCAGAAAAAGACTTTCCGGCTTTCAGTATCGAAAAAGAAAGTCCGAAAAAGACGAAATTAAAAAAGGACTGGCTGGCTCCTTAAAAAAATTTTTTGTTTCCACGGCGGCTGCAGCCGAACAACCATCAACAAGCCTGCAAGTGGAGGAACAGCTTGATTCGAACAAGGACACGCATATGGAAAATCCAGAAATAGGGCAAGAAAATAATAAATCCGAGGCGGATGCACAGGACACACCGGATTCACCACCACCAACCGAGGTTGCTGCTGAGGACGCTGGGATGGAAATATTGAAAGATCCTGCTCTTTGGCCGCAAGTTTTAACAGATAACATTAAAATGTCTATTCTTGAATTGGGGCCATTACAATTGAAAAATATTGCATTTCCATTAGACGATTCAAACAGATCTTTTTCAACTACTTATTATGACAAAAAATTAAGCAATAATGAAAAAGTTCCTAGAACATGGTTAGTTTATTCTAAGTCAAATAATTCTGTATTTTGTTTTTGTTGCAAATTATTTAAAGTTACTGATAATGTTTTTAACGATGATAAAGGTTATACTGACTGG
This sequence comes from Agriotes lineatus, assembly GCA_940337035.1. Lineage (NCBI taxonomy): Eukaryota > Metazoa > Arthropoda > Insecta > Coleoptera > Elateridae > Agriotes > Agriotes lineatus. The sequence continues at coordinate 13,262 of CALNHX010009350.1, forward strand.
CGACACTTATCTCAAAATTTAGACAGGCACGAAAAAAGTAAGGGGCATTTTGAGAGTGTTAAGAAATGGGTCGAGCTAAAAAAATCGATTGAAAAAGGGACAACTGTTGACTCAGTCAACCAAAATTTAATTAAGTTGGAAAAAAAACGATGGACGTCAATTATTGAAAGAATCATTTGTGTCATACAGTATTTAGCTGGACAAAATGCAGCTTTTAGAGGAAGTAATCAAAAACTTTTCGAAAAAGGCAATGGTAATTTTTTGAAGCTAATTGAATCAATTGCAAAATTCGATAATATAATGGCGGAACATATTGGCAGAATTCAAAAAGATACCAATAATATGCCACATTATTTAGGTGATAAAATCCAAAATGAATTAATTTGTCTAATAGGTGAAAAAGTCAAGCAAAATATAATCGAAACTTTAAAATTGTGTAAATATTATTCAATTATATTAGATTGTACACCTGATGTGAGTCACGAAGAACAAATAACTGTAGTTGTCAGGTTCGTTTTCATTAATGATATTTCAAAGGGTATAGAAATTAGAGAGCATTTTTTAGGGTTCTGCCCAGTTACAGATACAACTGGTGAAGGAGTAACGGCCTTTTTATTGAATTATTTAAAAGAATTAAATATTGATATTAAGGATATGCGAGGGCAGGGATATGACAACGGTGCCAACATGAAAGGCAAACATAATGGGCTGCAAAAAAGAATCCTTGATATAAATCCTAGAGCCTTTTTTGTCCCTTGTGCAGCTCATAGTCTTAATTTAGTTGTCAATGATGCTGCGAAAAGTTCGCTTGAAGTAACAAATTTCTTTGCTATTATTCAAGAAATATATGTTTTTTTTTCAGCCTCCACCTACCGTTGGCATATTCTCATGAAAGAACTTCCTACCATAACTGTAAAACCTTTATCTGATACACGGTGGGAGAGTAGAATCGATGCCATTAAAACCCTTAGATTTAATTTAGAAAAAATTTATGATGCTCTCTTTTCCCTTTATAATGATACATCAAGAGTCAATAACACAAAAAACCTTGCAAAGTCACTAATTAATAAAATAAAATCATATAAATTTGTGTGTTCTCTAGTAATTTGGTACAATATTTTATCAAAAATAAACACTGTAAGCAAAATCATGCAAAAATCTAATATTATTTTACCAGAAACTGTAAAAATGTTGACAGAAATTCAAATTTTTTTCATTGAAATACGATCTGAAGGTAGTTTTACAGCTATGCTTAATGAGGCAAAAAAAATTGCTGAAGATATAGACTGCGAAAGTGTTTTTCCAGCTGTAGGCTTGGTTAGACCGAGAAAAGCAAAGGTTTTTTTTGATTATGAACATAGAGATGAATCAATCGAATCACCAGAGTTGAATTTCAAAGTCAATTTTTATTTGTATATTCTTGATATAGTAATATCAAAATTAAATGACAGATTTGAACAGTTAAACGAGTGCAACTCCTATTTTGGCTTTTTAAATAATTTAGGCTCTTTATCTATAGATAAAGAAGAATTAATGAAATGTTGTATGGATTTACAAATTAAATTAACCGATTCATCTACAAAACAAATGGATGTTAATGCAATTGATTGTGCAATGAAATTGAAATATTGTCCATTTATAATAAAAGCAATACGACTTCGGCCAAGGAAACTTTAGAATACCTTGTGGCTAATGATTTAATTAGCACTTTCCCGAATTTATCTGTAGCCCTACGAATTTTTTTAACGATGCCTGTCACTGTGGCTCATGGTGAGAGATCGTTTTCAAAATTAAAAATAATTAAAAACTATTTGAGATCTACTATGAGCCAGAACAGACTTACAAATTTGGCTGTAATAAGCATCGAGGAAGAGATCTGCCAGGCGTTAGATATGACGGATTTAATACGAGAATTTGCAATTAAAAAAGCAAGAAAAGTCGCTTTTGATATTTAAATTTAGAATTTATGTAGTTTTTAGTTCATGTTTATAACTTCTAAGTTACTAATAATAAATAATTTAAGCAATACTTTGTTTTATAACTATTAAAGCATTATGTTAGTTGTTTTAAATATTTAATTTTTTAATTTATACAAATAATAAAGTTTATAATAACCTTTATATTTTTTTATTTTTTAAAACAAGTTACAGTTATCAAGGCAACGCAGAATTTGAAAATTAACACTATTTACGTCTAAGGAGCTATACGCTATAGGGGCGGCAAACTATATCTTGCACCCGGGCGGCAGATACCCTTGGCTCGGCCCTGGTGGTAGCAATGCAAATGGCTGCCTGTGAATTACTAGATATTTCTGAAAACGTATGTAAGTGGTCATTGCGTTCTTACTGCGCTAAAAATAAAGCTTAGAATATACTTAGTACCGCTGGTCAATCTTCAGAGGTGTAACATGCTATCATGCGTTAGTAAACATGACTGGTGAATGATATTATCGACGAAAAAACGTTTCTAGTACATTTGAATGCTTTAAATCTGCATTTAGTAATAATTAATGCTCTTAAAATTCTCTATCCGAGTGATTCCGTTTTTCTTGTTTGGTAGTAATGCAAATGGCTGTCTCTGAATTATTAGATATTTCTGAAAATAAAGCTTTGATCATAGTTAGGAGGTACTGCTGGTGAATCTTCAGAGGTGTACCATGCCTATATGCGTTATTAAATGTGACTGGTGAAAGATATTATCTACGAAAAAGCGTTTCTAGTACATTTGAATTCTTTAGATCTGCATTTAGTAATAATTAATGCTCTTAAAATTCTCTATTCGAGTGATTCCGTTTTTCTTGTATGGTAGTAATGCAAATGGCTGCCTCGGAATTACTAGATATTTCTGAAAACGTATGTAAGTGGTCATTGCGTTCTTACTGCGCTAAAAATAAAGCTTAGAACATAGTTAGTACTGCTGGTCAGTCTTCAGTGGTGTAGCATGCCAACATGCGTTAGTAAACATGACTGGGAACCGATATTAGCGACGAAAAAGCGTTTCCATTACATTTGAATGCTTTAGATTTGAATTTAATAATAATTAATGATCTTAAAATTCTCTATCTGAGTGATTCCGAATTTCTTGTGTGGTAGTAATGCAAATGGCTGCCTCGGAATTACTAGTTATTTCTGAAAACGCATGTAAATGGTCTTTGCGTTCTTACTGTGCTGAAAATAAAGCTTAGACCTTAGTTAGTACTGCTGGTCAGTCTTCAGTGGTTTAGCATGCCAACATGCGTTAGTAAACATGACTGGGAACCGATATTAGCGACGAAAAAGCGTTTCCATTACATTTGAATGCTTTAGATCTGAATTTAATAATAATTGATGATCTTAAAATTCTCTATCCGAGTGATTCCGTTTTTCTTGTGTGGTAGTAATGCAAATGGCTGCCTCGGAATTACTAGTTATTTCTGAAAACGTATGTAAATGGTCATTGCGTTCCTACTGTGCTGAAAATAAAACTTAGAACATAGTTAGTACTGCTGGTCAGTCTTCAGTGGTGTAGCATGCCAACATGCGTTAGTAAACATGACTGGGAACCGATATTAGAGACGAAAAAGAGGTTCCAGTACGTTTGAATGCTTTAGATTTGAATTTAATAATAATTAATGATCTTAAAATTCTCTATCCGAGTGATTCCGTTTTTCTTGTGTGGTAGTAATGCAAATGGCTGCCTCGGAATTACTAGTTATTTCTTAAAACGTATGTAAATGGTCATTGCGTTCTTACTGTGCTGAAAATAAAGCTTAGAACATAGTTAGTACTGCTGGTCAGTCTTCAGTGGTGTAGCATGCCAACATGCGTTAGTAAACATGACTGGGAACCGATATTAGCGACGAAAAAGAGGTTCCAGTACGTTTGAATGCTTTAGATTTGAATTTAATAATAATTAATGATCTTAAAATTCTCTATCCGAGTGATTCCGTTTTTCTTGTGTGGTAGTAATGCAAATGGCTGCCTCGGAATTACTAGTTATTTCTGAAAACGTATGTAAATGGTCATTGCGTTCTTACTGTGCTGAAAATAAAGCTTAGAACATAGTTAGTACTGCTGGTCAGTCTTCAGTGGTTTAGCATGCCAACATGCGTTAGTAAACATGACTGGGAACCGATATTAGCGACGAAAAAGCGTTTCCATTACATTTGAATGCTTTAGATCTGAATTTAATAATAATTGATGATCTTAAAATTCTCTATCCGAGTGATTCCGTTTCTCTTGTGTGGTAGTAATGCAAATGGCTGCCTTTGAATTACTAGATATTTCTGAAAACGTATGTAAGTGGTCATTGCGTTCTTGCTGCGCTGAAAATAAAACTTAGAACATAGTTAATACTGCTGGTCAATCTTCAGAGATGTAACATGTCAATATACGTTAGTAAACATGACTGGTAACCGATATTAGCGACGAAAAAGCGTTTCCAGTATGTTTGAATGCTTTAGATTTGAATTTAATAATAATTAATGATCTTAAAATTCTCTATCTGAGTGATTCCGTTTTTCTTGTGTGGTAGTAATGGAAATGGCTGCTTCTGAATTATTAGATATTTCTGAAAACGTATGTAAATGGTCATTGCGTTCTTACTACGCTGAAAATAAGGCTTACAACATAGTTAGTACTGCTGGTGAATCTTCAGAGGTGTAACATGCTATCATGCGTTAGTAAACATGACTGGTGAATGGTATTATCGACGAAAAAACGTTTCTAGTACATTTGAATGCTTTAAATCTGCATTTAGTAATAATTAATGCTCTTAAAATTCTCTATCCGAGTGATTCCGTTTTTCTTGTTTGGTAGTAATGCAAATGGCTGTCTCTGAATTATTAGATATTTCTGAAAATAAAGCTTTGATCATAGTTAGGAGATACTGCTGGTGAATCTTCAGAGGTGTAACATGCCTATATGCGTTATTAAATGTGATTGGTGAAAGATATTATCTACGAAAAAGCGTTTCTAGTACATTTGAATTCTTTAGATCTGCATTTAGTATTAATTAATGCTCTTAAAATTCTCTATCCGAGTGATTCCGTTTTTCTTGTTTGGTAGTAGATATATCTGAAAATAACGCTTTGATCATAGTTAGGAGGTACTGCTGGCGAATCTTCAGAAGTGTAACATGCTAACATGCGTTAGTAAACATGACTGTGAAACGATATTAGCGGGGAAAAAGCGTTTCCATTACATTTGAATGCTTTAGATCTGAATTTAATAATAATTAATGCTCTTAAAATTCTCTATCCGTGCGATTCCGTTTTTCTTGTGAGGTAGTAATGAAAATGGCTGCCTCTTAATTACTAGATATTTCTGAAAACGTATGTAAGTGGTCATTGCGTTCTTACTGCGCTGAAAATAAAGCTTAGAACATAGTTGGTACTGCTAGTCAATCTTCAGAGGTGTAACATGCTAACATGCGTTAGTAAACATGACTGGGAACCGATATTAGAGACGAAAAAGCGTTTCCAGTACGTTTAAATGCTTTATATCTGAATTTAATAATAAATAATGCTCTTAAAATTCTCTATCCGACTGATTCCGTTTTTCGTGTGTGATAGTAATGCAAATGGCTGCCTCTGGATTATTAGATATCTCTGGTTTATTAGGAATGTTTATTTATTTATCATAGAATACTAAAGTATGTTCCTTTATTTTAGAAACACCCTGTAGATGTACTGTGTGGAAATTAAGTAACGCATAAATTCGGTAACTCCGTTAATGTTTATTTTTAGGAACAAATCTCAAAGAGATGCAGCGATTCAAAGTCCGGCGCATATGTTAGTCATTTTCAAATATGTATATCATTTGTTTAAATGTTATTAGGTCATCATTTTTTAAATGACAATCTACATACTTTTTATTTTTTTCGGTTATGTTACATTAGAAACAAATTGAAAGAAATACCTTAATTTAAGTAGTAAGAGTAGTTACCTGGGCTTAAAACAAAAACCGATGATTGTACAATCATTTGTTATGTTGGAATTATTATCAAAGTCAAGTGTAATCACTACTAAGTTTTTTATTTCAAACCCAAGTAACTTGAAATGTTTTTTCTTGTTTTATTTTTTTTCCTAAACTCTTCTATCGTTCCTTCAGGAGGGTTAGGACGTCACTTACACTAAGTTTTTACTTCCTTTTACTATAAAGGAAGTATTGGATTCACCCCAAAAATTCGAAATTGAGTTTTCAACAGATCTTCACGTTTTAGAGTCCCCTGATCCCAAAAAACATATTTTTTTTCATTGGTCTGTGTGTATGTGTGTCTGTGTGTCTGTGAACAGAATATCTCAAAAATGAAAAGAGGTATGGCATTGAAACTTCATATATAAGTTTTGTGTACTATGTAGATGAGACAGCAAGCTTTTGAAGAAAATCGCATAACCGGAAGTAGGTGTTTACTCTTGTGATTTTTCAGTTTTTTTCGATTTTTTCAAAAACGGCCCTAACGATTTTTTTTAAACTTTACATTTTTACTACATTTTTAATGTGTATTGATGTGAAATAGGTGATTTTCCAGTTGAATACTTCTAAAGTGGGTTTCTTTTGTTTTTTTCTATTTTTTTTATTAACTCCTATTTTAAATAAAACACCCGGTATATTATTACATTTTTGAATTCACCTTAAAATTCTAGAGAAAATTTGTCTCTTCAACTAACACTCGATTTTGTACCGTTTTTGTAGAATTTGTAATTTTTGAAAATTTTTAACAAATGGTTAAAAATTAAAAATGAAATTTTTGACTAATTATAAGATCACTGTAAAAGGAAGTTGTGTGAGTGTATCACACCAGATTTTTTGTTTTCAGCCCAAGTAACTAGAATTACTCTGTTCATTTAATTCATCTTTAGGATATGAAGTTTAAGCCCGTTTTTCTAAAAAAAAAATAATGGAACCTAGTTATAATCTTATACCCTTGAAAACAGATTAAAACTTGCTATCGAAATAAGTAAAAATATAGTACTAGGTGAGTTTTTTAAATGTTACAAGGCAATATCTTGAAAACGGTTTCAAATATTTTTATTACATTTTGATGAGGTAATAGGGACATGGAGGGACATATTTAAACGTATGTTTTATAATTACCCCTACTTTATTTTGAGGGGTATGGATAAACTTTGGAATTTTAAGTAGGATGATGTACATTTGTTTAGAAAATTGGATTCTACGTACAAAACTACGTATATGTACAAAACATTTTTGGATTTGCTGTTTCGGTTACGGAATTATGATTAACTAAATTTTGGTTAAATTTAAAAAATACATAAATTTTACGATTAAATCAAGTTCACTTAATTCAGATTTCGTTTCCAGTGAAATGAGTTATTTTTTTAACGATTATTTTTTTTTATTTTATAACCTAATAATTCCGTAATTGAAAAAGCAAATATGTAGTTTTTAAGTATATTCTAATTTTCAAGACAAAAGTACATCATCCTATTTAAAATTCCAAAGTTACCCTTCCTCTCAAAATAAAGAGATGAAGTAAATGTAAAAAATATGTTTAAATATGTTCCCCATCTCTCTATTACCTCACCAAAATTTCATCAAAATATTTTATACCATTTTCGAGATATCGCCTTGAAACGCTTTAAAAAACTCACCTATAGGTTATTTAAAAAAATATTCATGACGTCATAACATTTAAAACAAATGATATAGAAATCTGAAAATTACTTTAAGACGCGCGCTGCAATTCGAATCGCAACACATCTTTGAGATTTTTTCTAAAAACGATTAACAGGGTTAAGTACCGAATTTATAAGCTACTTCATTTTCACACTGTGTATAGATATCACTGGAACGATTACAAAAATCCCTTTTCATATGATGCTACAGCCAATTATGAGTGACATATAAAAATATACAATTTTATGGTATAACCAAAGAGCTGGTAGAACTCGAATTTCTAAACTTTTTTGAAAAATTGACTACTCCACATAGAACAACAAGGAAAATATACGAAGCAAGAGCTACAAACAGAAAAAGAGGCAGACCAAGGAAGACACGGAAAGAAGAAACAGAAAAAGCAACTGAAGCGAGAGGAGCCTTAGTGAGCCACATAGAAAAGGAAGCAAGAGATAGAAAATCATGGAGGGAGATATGCAGAAGAAAATCAACATGAATAAACCCACAGCCTTACACCGCAAGGTAAAAAAAAAGGCATGCGATTAAGTAAGTAATTGTACGCCACTGGATTCTAATCAAAAAGGCGCTTGAAGACCGTGCAAATAATCTTCTTCATTTTAATAAATTTATTAGCTTATAAATCGAAAACTACAGACGATGTCCAATGTTGGTTTTCACCATTAAAGTTTTCTCGAAAAAAGAATCAAGAATGGGATCCATTTGTCCAATCAGGTTTCTCTATCAAAACATCGAAATACGCCCACCCTGTACAAATATTTAATTTTGTTCAGGCTATTTCTATTAAGCAAGCATTAGATCAGGCTGTGCTAATTGTTATAATAATATTTGATCTAAATTGAAAGGTATTTAATGAGTAATAAATAAATAATACTCTACAAGGCTAAACATGACCACTATCACTGTCTAGTCATTTAAAGCTACAACACTTTTTACTATGTGGAGACTTCATTTGCGCTATTACGTAACTGTGTGCTACCCTAACCAAATGTCAAAGTCCAATGAGGCCCATTTTAGTCAGAAGTGGATTTCTAGTCTAATTGTCTGGAGTATCAAGTGAGTAAGACCAATCCTAATCTGCATTAGATAAGTTAATTGCAAAGATAACTTTCCAGTGCAGAAGGCGATTAAACAGGCTTGGTTACTCATATGTGTTTATTTCCAACGTCCGCACATTTGCTCCTCAACAACGCCTGCGTCCACTTCCACTTCGAAAATGCTCTAAAACTGCAATTTGCAAATTTTGGAAACTGGAGCAAATGCAGCGGCGTCCTTGATTCGAAAATGTCATAAGACTGTCATTTGTCCGGGCTGGCGCGATCTGGCGGCGGGGCGGCGAACCACAAACACGTTTTGGATAGTGCTGTGGTCCGTGGTGCTTGCAGTCAAACGAAAAGACAAAGACCAAGTGTGAATTTACTTTGGCTTCGAAATTTCCCGAGGGCCACTGGAGCAGCGCCCCCGACGACATGCAGGCGGCCAGCAGCTAACGAGCCATGAATCTAGCGCAGGGTTGCGACTGGCTGACGTCCCAATTAAATCGCCAAACGTCTGTGGTTACTAAGTGCTCCTATCCTACTAAACTCGTGTACATGTAAGAATTGGGGCAGGAGGGATTTCGGTGGCTGCGAGTTTTCGGTGCCGATTGTCCGATTGTGGGGCTGTGCAGTGCGAGGAGCCCCGGTTTTGGCTTCTAGTGGCCAGTGCTTTGTATTGATGTTGCCAAGTGAATAGCTGCAATGTGCAATAAAGGAATTCTGTGAGCCCCCTCGGTCCCTTTACTGGCTACTTCCTCCACACAGGCGGTTTTATGGGTCTGTGCTTTAGTTGTCGCAAGTCAAAGGCTCGGTTGAGAGGTAGGTGCTGTCGGAGACACTCCGGTGCTGCTTGTTCAAGTGCCAGTGGTCTTCTCGGAATACAACAAGATTTGCCAGAAATTGGGGTTTAAAGCGGTAGCCTTATCTCACGTGTTTGCTATAAAGGGACGATTTGAACTCGGCGCTACCTATTTGCAAGAGATACCCTGAACAAACATACTTGATAAGGCTTTTAAATTGCTTGGGGCATTGCAGAGCTGTAAGATTGGTTATTCGAGATTGTTCAAGAATAGTAATTTTGCAAAAATTTCAGTTAAAGTGATGTAATTCTGCTGAGTTGAAGACAAGGTTGTCAGTCTCCATCTCGCTTTACAACCAAGATGGGTTTTTAGAGGCATTTAGTGAGTAAAAAAGATCATCAGCAGTGCTCGTGTATGGTTTAAAGTTTGGCAGTATCGTGAGTTAGAATTATTGCACCAACAATTACATCCAATTCTGACATAACCTCAATTTTATAGTTCATCTAAACTTTTAAATCTAATTATTGTTAACCTTGATTATCTATAAAAAAATTAAGGCCAGCACTGCCACGAACACAACCATGCACCAAGATGTGATGAAGTTGCGATTGCTATAATCAGAGCTGCGTTCTTTTCAGATAAAAGTACAAAAATATGCTGCCACATTCAGTCGGCAGTGTCGCCGCTGCACATTACAAATGAGGAGGCTTTCGCGAGCCACACCAACGGATATCCGCCGGCTCTAGCACCACCGCCAACAGCTCCGTCGACCACCAAACCTGCACAGGGGACCAGGATGTCCAATTCCTTTTCTAATATGAACATCACCAATCCTATCAAGGGATTGGTGAGCAAGCGACGAAATAGGTACAAGAAGGACGGATTCAACTTAGACCTTACATGTATCCTTTTATTGCATTGCTTTTACGGTAGATTTTCAATTGTTTTAACGTTTCCACTTGGTAGAATTAAAGATTGAGTTTTTTGCTGCGTTGAAGAAAAAAATTTGTTAATGCTCTATTTTGCATTATTATAAATAATTGTGTTAACATTTTGATTCACTGGAATAGTAGATTGTCGGCTTTTACTGATTTTCAATTGTTTTAACGTTTTCAATTCATAAATTTAAAAATTGTAATCAATTGAAGTTTCAAATTTCAATGAATTCATTAGGAATGTTCTACTGCTATATTTAGCTTCATAAAATGTTATACAATTTTAAATGAATGCAAGGCTAGATTTTCAGTTTTTAACTGATTTTCAATTGTTTTAACACTGTCACTTGATGGATTGAAAAACTGTAATAGCAGTATCAACGTTTAAAGAATTCATTATGACTGCCAAAATGTTAATTTTTTTTAAATGAGTAGAGCAATCAATTGTTTGTTGTTTTACTTATTTTCGATTGTTTTTGCATTGCTGTGTGTGAAATTCAAAATGTTTAGCAACCGGAATTTCAAATTTAGATACTGCTATATTGAACCTATAATATAAAATGGTGCAAAATTTTAAACAAAGAGCAGGGTAGATTTTTTAGTTTTTACTGATTTTCAATTGTTTTAACACTGTCACTTGATGGTTTTAAAAATTGTAATAAATTGATGTTTTAAATTTTAATTAATTCGTTACGAATGTTTTACTGCGGCATTTGGGGCCGGTTGCAGAAAGCAATGTTAAGTCTGGTGTTAGCTAACGCGACGTCAAAGTGAACAAAAAGGAATCAAATCTAAAATGTTTATGGTAACTAATACATTAGTAAACAAAATTTGATGCGATTTTGTTCACTTTGACGCGACGTTAGCTAACACGAGACTTAACATTGCTTTCTGCAACCGGCCCTTAGCCTTATAAAATGTTTTTTAAAAAAACTAAATGAGTAGAGCAGTAGATTGTCAGTTTTTTTCAATTGTTTTAATGTTTTCAATTGATGAATTTAAAAATTGTAATAAATTGGAGTCTCAAGTTCTAAAGAATTCATTGTGAATGTTTATTCCTGTATTGAGCCCTATAAAACGTCACAAAATTCTAAATGAGCAGAGTAGATTTTCAGTTTTTTTTACTAATTTTCAATTGTTTAAGAATTTTCAATGTTTTACTGTTCCATTTAGCCTTATAAAATATTACAAAATATTAAATGGACAGAAAGAGATTTTCACTTTTTAAATGATTTTCAATTTTTTAAAACTTCCTATTGATGAATTTAAAAATTGTAATAAATTCAAGTTTCACAATTTTAAATTCGTTATGAATGTATTTATGCCTTATAAAATGAACAGAGATTTTCAGTTTTTTTACTTACTTTCAATTGTTTTATAACTGTCGCATGACGGACATAAAAAATGTAGTAAATTGAGTTTTAATTTTTAAAGAATTCATTATAAACGTTTTACTGCTGCATGTAGCCTTATAGAATGTTAAAAAATTTAAGCAGACAGGCAGAGATTTTCAGTTATTTTTTTACTGATTTTCTCTTGTTTTAACGTTTTCAATTAATGAATTAAAAAATTGTAATAAACTGAAGTTTCAAATGTTACGAACTCATGAATGTTTTACTGCTGAATTGAATCTTATAAAATGTTGCAAGGCAGGTTATTAACTGATTGTCAATTGTTTTAACATTTCAATTGATGAATTTAAAAATTGTAATAAACTGAAGTTTCCAATTTTAATGATTTCATTATGAATGTTTTACTGCTGCTTTAGCGTTATAAAATGTTTAAAAAAACTAAATGAGTAGAGCAGTAGATTGTCTATTTCCTTGCTTCTTTTTCACTTGTTTTAACGTTTTCAATTGGTGAATTTGTAGTTCTAAAGAATTCATTGTGAATGTTTATTTAGTAGTAGTTCTTCAGTTTTTTTTCTACTGATTTCAATTGTTCAAGACACTGTCACTTGACGAATTTACAAATTGTAGTAAACTAGTTTCATTTTTAAAGAATTAATTTTGAATGTTTTACTGTTGCATTTAGCCTTATAAAGTAATATAAAATATTAAATGGACAGGAGTAGATTTTCAGTTTTCAAATGATTTTCAATTTTTTAAAACTTTCAATCGATGAATTTAAAAATTTAATAAATTCAAGTTTCACATTTTATTAAATTCGATATGAATATATTTTAGCCTTATAAATGTTACAAATTTTTAACTGAACAGAGAAGTAGATTTTCAGTTTTCTTACTTTCAATTGTTTTATAACTGTCGCATGACGGACATAAAAATTGTACTAAATTCAGTTTTAATTTTTAAAGAATTCATTATGAACGTTTTACTGCTGCGTGTAGCCGTACAGAATGTTAAAAAATTTAAATAAACAGAGAAGATTTTCAGTTATTTTTTTTACTGATTTTCGCTTGTTTTGAGTTTTTTAATTGATGAATTTAAAAATTATAATAAATCGGAGTTTCAAGCTCTAAAGAATTCATTGTGAATGTTTATTGCTGTATTGAGCCTTATAAAACGCCACAAAATTATAAATGAGCAGAGTACATTTTCAGTTTTTTTTTACTGATTTTCAATTATTCAAGACTGTCACTTGACGAATTTAAAAATTGTAGTAAACTGCAGTTTCATTTTTAAGGAATTAATTTAGCCTATTACAAAATTTTAAACGGCCAGGCGTAGATTTTCAATTTTTTTAAAATGATTTAAATTTTTTAAAATTCCAAATTAATTTAAAAATTGTAATAAATTCAAGTTTCACATTTTGTTAAATTCGTTATGAATGTATTTAAGTCTTATAAAATGTTGCAAAATTTTAAACGAACAGAGTAGATTTTCAGTTTTTTCTTATTTTCAATTGTTTTATAACTGTCACATGTTGGATATAAAAATTGCACTAAATTCAGTTTTAAATTTTAAAGAATTCATTATGAACGTTTTACTGTTGCATGTAGCAAAACGTTTAAGCAGAGAGGCAAAGATTTTCAGTAATTTTTTACTGATTTTCGCTTGTTTTAACGTTTTCAATTAATGAATTAAAAAATTATAATAAACTGAAGTTTAAAATTTTAACAAACTCATTATGAATGTTTTACTGCTGAATTTAATCTTATAAAATGTTGCAAGGCAGGTTGTCAATTCTATTAACTGATTGTCAATTGTTTTAACATTTCAATTGATGAATTTAAAAATTGTAATAAATTGAAGTTTCCAATTTTAATGAATTCATTACTGCTTTCTGGAGCAGATTTTCAATTCTTTACTGATCTTCAATTGTTTTATCGCTCTCAATTGATGGAAAAGACATTGTTAGTTAACTAAAGTTAAAAATTTACACAACATATTGCTGTGTTTTGTTTTATTATATGATGTGATGAAAAATTTTAGATGAAGAGTTTTTTTACTGATTTTTTATTGTTTTTATATTACCACTTGTGACAGTGAAAATTTTAAACAACTGAAATTTCAGTTTTATATACTGCTGTATTTAGCCTGATTCAAAGTTACAAAATTGTAAATGAAATGGAGTAGATTTTAATTTTTTTTAACTAATTTCAATTGTTTTAACTCTGTCACTTAATGAATTTAGAAATTATAATAAATTGATGTTTTAAGTTGTAAAGAATTCATTTTGAATGTTTTACTACTGTATTTAGCCTTATAAAATGTTACGAAATTCCAAGTAGACAGGAGTATTTTTTCAATTGTTTTAACACATCACTTTGTGGAAAAGACAAATGTTAGTCAACTGAAGTAATTCATTTATGCAGTTTTAATACTTCGTTTCATTGTAAAATATTGTTACAAAATTTTAAATGAGAGCAGTAGTAGATTGTTATTTGTTTTTACTGATTTTCAATTGTTTTAACATTACCACTTGTGAAATTGAAAATTTTAAGCAACTTAAATTTCAAATTTAAATACTGGTGTATTTTACCTTATATAATATTGTTGCAAAATACCGGGTGTCTTAAAATGAATTACATCTTGTATGCTATGAATTTCCCATAATGCAGTCTAAAATTTTACTTGAAATTGGCACGACTGTAAGTCTATGTCAAATTCAGTAGGTTAGGTTTTGCGTCACTTTTGACACAGATTGACGCAAAACCTAACCTACTAATTTTGACATACACTTACAGCCTTGCCAATTTTAAGTTAAATTTTAGATTGCATCATGGGAAATTCAAAGCATACTAGATGAAATTCATTTTAAGACACCCGGTAGTTGTATGTGTAGAATGGTAGGTTTGCAAATGTTTACTGCTTTTTTACATTCTTAAAATAATTGTCTGTATTAAGATTGTTTCCTTAACTTGGAATTAGATATAACTGACAATATTATAGCAATGGGTTACCCAGCATCAAGCATAGAGGGAGTTTACCGAAACCACATAGATGACGTGGTAAAGTTCCTCGAATCAAAACACAAGGACCACTATTTTATATACAATCTATGTTCTGAGCGCTCCTATGACATTTCCAAGTTCCACAACCGCGTGTGCACCTTTCCATTCGACGACCACAACCCGCCAAAAATAGAGATAATCCGGCCGTTCTGCACGAACGTGCAAGAGTGGCTCATGTCTGACAAGAGGAACGTTGCAGCAGTCCACTGCAAGGCAGGCAAAGGCCGGACGGGAACCATGATCTGCTGCTACCTCCTCCACAGCGGGCAGTTTGCGACAGCCGAGGAGGCGCTGAACTTCTACGGACAGACCCGGACGCAGGACCGCAAGGGCGTCACGATACCCAGCCAGCTGCGGTACGTGAACTACTATGCCGAGCTGATCCGGAGGAACGTCGAGTACGTACCAGTGGCCCTCTACATCCGCGAGATCGTGCTGGAGCCAGTGCCGTGCTTCACGGGCGGGCAGGGCAGCATCTGCTTCTCGATATCGCAACAGACTTTGAGCGAAAACAGTGACCAGAGCTACCAGCACTGCCTCAAGTTGTTCAAAAGTGTTGTGTACGAGGTGAAGAAGAGCACGCCGAGTTTCGTTATTCACCTGGACTGCTGCATGCCCATCACCGGGGACATTAAGTTAGAGTTCTACAACAAGCCCAAGATAGGAAGGAAGGAGAAGATTTTCCAGTTTTGGTTTAACACGTTTTTTGTGATCGATGAACTTCCCGAGAGTAATTCGAATGGGTTCGTACACGAGAATGGGAACTCCGCGCGGGAAGCACACGAAAAGACGCTTGTGTTAACTTTGAAGAAGAACGAACTCGACATTGTTAACAAAAAGGATAAGCAGAACAAAGTTTTCAGTTCGGACTTCAAGGTAAGGCTTTGTGTGTTTTTTTTTTATATTTAGGTACTTGGAAACACTAGGGGTAGTCTGTAGCACTCTAGACTCTAGAGGAAGTAAGAAGGTTATAATTTTGCTTCTATTATTGAAACGGTGTTATGAATAATAATAATTTTATAACTTGTAACTAGGTACAAAACTCTGAAAACCAGATCTCTCGCCATTCGTTTATAGATAATTATAGCTTTAGTATAACATGTTAATTTGGTCAGGTTGTAACTATTATTATGGGTAAGTGAACTACTTAAATGACATGAAGATTCATGATTAACTCATACATTCCCAACTCTTTACTAACATGTTTGGTCATATTGTATAAGTAAAGATTTAAAGTAGTATTTCTGCCATCAATTGTCTGCGCACAATTCCCGTTTTCACACCCATAAGCTCAGCACTGAAATAAAATTTGTACTGGAACTTTTGGGTAGATACTGTTCTCTATGAAAATGATCAAAATCTTCAGCGCTTTTTTCGGCAGGGTTGGCAAAAACCCGGGTTTTTTTCAGAAATTGTCTGCCCACTGGGATTTTTCGGGTTTTTTGTGGGTTTTTTCGGGTTTTTTTGTGGGTTGTTTCGGGTTTTAGATAAAATCACTATTTTTTGCATTTAAGTACCTATACTAGGGATGTCGGCGGGTACCCGGGTACCCGGGTCGACCCGGTTAATAGTCGACCCGGGTGTAGTTTCAGGACCCGGGTACCCGATTAATAAATTATGTAATTTCCAATAAGTCAGCCTTTTTCAGAGAAGATGATCAAAATAATAGCAATAAGTGCTAGAAAAACAAAACCATGCAGTAATAACAAGAATGGGATGGGGTGATCCCATACCACATAATGTTTTTTGTTTCATATAAGGAAGGCAATAAATCCGCTTCACGGAAATATTTAACCCGTCAATAGTACCATTAAATTGCGTCAGTATGGGATGAAGTAACATAAGCATCTTGTGTGTGATGTTGATTGATGCTGCTACCAATTTCGGACAAAAAGTCACGTACTTGAATTTGATAACACTTGGAAGTGTGAAAATACTTACGAATAACAGAGGACTTGCAGTTTGAATTGGCGGGTAGGTACTATTTCAATTTAGTTCAATTTAAAACTCGCGGCGTAAAAGAAAGCAATTTGTAGTTACTTCAGGTGTTCAGATGTACACTAACATTTTTGTTATATATTTCGGGTACCCGGGGGTACCCGGGTACTGCTTTCGGGTACCCGGGTTTGATTTTAGACCGGGTACGACATCCCTAACCTATACTATGTAAAAATCTGAATGAATATTAATTTTTATTTTTAGGTAAAAGGTAGATACTTGGGTAATTTGTAATTTGCCTATAAATATGAAAATAAGCATTCTTTAAACATGTAAATCGTGTAAATGGGGTTATATTTATACTTACAAAGTTTATCAAATTATGTTCTCAAGTAAGGGGTTTCCACTGTCAATCGAGTTCCTTCAAGGGGAATCCCTCAGTCAATGATTTCCCAGTTTAGAAAATTAGATGTGGTTATCACACAACTTTTTTTTACTGCTTGTCAAATTTTAATTTTGTAACTTTCAAAACCTATACTTCCTAAAAAAACTTTTGACAGAAGTTATAGTTAATTACGTAATATTAAAACAGTTTGTAAAAAATATCATTCCCATTATCGTTATGAAAATCTAATTTTTCGATTTTTTTCAAAAACTACTTTCTACAAAACAACTGTTCAAACGAAAATTGTAGCTAATTTCATAATAATATAATATGATCCTGTTCTATGAAATTTAATTTTTATTAAACAATTATGAAATTTCCTCACAAAACAGAAAAAAATATGAGACAAGTGCCACACTTCAGGTTCCAAATTTTAACCAAAAATCACTAGGCCCTCTGAATTTATATTAGAAACGATGGTATAAATTTTCAGGCCAATCCATTAGGTGACAGAGAGATAGACTCACAGACTGACAGACATAACTTCGAAAACCGCAAAAATCTAGTTTGAAAAATCATGATTTACTTTTTTTTATTGATTGAAAATGTTATTAATGGAAGATTTTATACTACTTACAGTTTTAGAATACTTTTTTTAATTTTTGAAAAAACCCAGATTTAAGCTCGATTCACATTATAGTGCAAGGCACATGCCATGCACGGGCAGGGTACGCGCTCGGCAAAATTTATTTCTCATGAAATCTTATGCATTTTGTCGGGAGGCATTCACACTAGGCGGTCACCTGCTCGGAAAGCGACGGCGCTTGCACGCGGGTTTTCTTTCGAACAATATTTGCCGAGCACGTGCCGAGCCCGTTTCGCAAAAAAAGTTTTGTGTGAATACTCAACCGGGCAGTCGATAGGCGAAATCAACAAAATAATGAGGTGTCATCAGAGACAAACTTTTGCATCGGCGATGAGTAAAATGCTACTAGAATATGTACACAAAAATGAAGAATTGTATGATTTTTTACATCTTTGTTATGACTTTTTAGCATATTATGTACCCAAAACGTCGTTTTCTTTTTTGGCATCACTTTACAAAGTTCTCTTTATCTTCTTCGTCTAAAATTAAAGATTTTTTTATTAATGTTAAAGTTGACAACATATTGTAAAAGCTCTTAAAGAACGACTGAAACCCGCCGCAGTGTGAATGCTTGAAGAAATCCTTGCTCTTGCCGAGCCCGTGCAGTGCCCGTGCCTGGCATGTGCTTTGTACTAAAAATGTGAATCGGGCTTTAGTCTAAAACCTGAGGGTTTTTTCAGGTGGCATTTACCCAAAAAAAACCACTGGGTTTTTTCGGGATGGGGAGAATCATGCCAACCCTGATTTCTGGAAAAAAGAATCTTTCATCTTTTTGGTTTCATCGTTCCAAAGCTTCACAGAACGTTTCCGTAAATTTTCACATATAATCTCATAAGAGCATTAATTCTTTCCGGAAATTTTTTTGAGTGCGGTCCAAGAACGTCGTATTAATTTGCCCGAGCGGGACGCAAGGGCAAATTAGGACGTTGTTGGAATGCACGAAAATAATTTCCGGATATGAATTAATGCTCGAATGCAGATTCGGTAAGAAAATCGTAACGCCACAAACCCTCACAGTTAGGTTGATCTACCAACAAAAAATTTCCAAGAAATTTTTTTATTGTCTTGTTTACGGCTCGTGAACGAATTTTTCTATTGGTCATTAATGAGTGTC
The DNA here is from genome assembly GCA_940337035.1 of Agriotes lineatus. Taxonomy (NCBI): domain Eukaryota; kingdom Metazoa; phylum Arthropoda; class Insecta; order Coleoptera; family Elateridae; genus Agriotes; species Agriotes lineatus. Next base: position 32,168 of record CALNHX010009350.1, read on the forward strand.
GTACGATTTTCATTGAAATTTTTCTGTATGAAATTCATCTCCCCCCACCAGATATCTCCTAGCTGGAATTTTTGGGTAGATATTGACTATTGGGTATCATTTATAAATAAGAGGGAAAGGCATTCTGTGAAGATGATCAAAATCGTGATTTTTGAGAAAAAAATTGGTTTTTGTGGGTATTTGGGCGTCCTCACACCAAATCAAAGTGTAATGTAGCGATATGGGCTACTGGGTTTTTGAGGAATAAAACCCTTAAGAATGTTAAAAATTAATGTATATTAAAAGAAACCAAAATAATCATTACATGTGCTTCAACCCAAGTTGCTTATTGTCTTATTCTGTATTAAAACTACATAAGAATAATTTGGACTGTTACATTTAATTTACAAGCTTGTTACCCCCTAAAAGGCGAGTGATACGTAGTGGAAACCTCTTTATTAAGTTTGTTAGTATAAACCATAGTTTTCTGACCTTTATCCTGTGCCGTCGGGTAGTGGAAATTATGACAGTTTTAACTTACACGTTGCTGCGGGTTATATTAATGAATCGGAATTGTTTATGCTGAATTTTGGGAATGGCTGGGCCTTCTTCTCAATTGGTTGTTGGTTTGCACCAGGGTGGGCATGATCTTCCCCAGCCCGAAAAAAACCCAGTGGGTTTTTTGAAAAACCCGCGGGTTTTAGACTAAATCTGGGTTTTTTCAAAAATTTAAAAAAGTATTCTAAATCTGTAAGTGATATAAAATCTTGCATTAATAAGAATTTCATAATTTTTTCAATCCAGTTTTTTTTGCAGTTTTTGAAGTGATGCCTGTCAGTCTGTGAGTCTGTCTGTCAGCTAATGGATTTTGTAGAAAGTATAGTTTTGCATTTTTACAAAGATTTCCTTGGGCCCAAAAATTAATAATAGGAATACATAAAGTCCATTTCTTTTCTATAATAATTTTCAAGGTCAACTTTCTAGGGGATAAGTTGCATTCCTGCAGGGTCCCTAGTTTTAATAATGTTGGTACATAGATTTTTAATTCTTTTCTTCCACTAAAAAATCATTGTCATTTTGACAGATATGTCATAATAGTGAGTAAAACAAACAGCATAGTAATAGTAAAATATTGCAAATTTATTAATAATTATTAAACTTACAATATTTGAAAATAAACATAATGAACGTTTGATTCAATGTAAAAAAATGAAATTTGTCAAGAGTTCAAATTAAGAAACTTTAACATTCAAAATTGACACATAACCATAATTTTGAAAAAGTTCTACCTACACAAGGTATAAAAATTTACTAGCGTTTTAATCACATTTTTATCAACATTGTAACACTGACAGTTATTATAGAAAAAAAACTTACTTTATATATATTTTATTCACAAGCATATATGTAATAGGTCATTACTGCCTTTTAAAAAGTTGGAAATTGAGCCATTACCAACGTCTACTTCCCACCCCTGGCAGGAAATAGGTTACCATGACAGCGGGTGGGAAGTAGTCATTTCCCAGCCGCTGTCATGGCAACAGATTTTATCCCAGGGTTGGCATGATTCTCCCCAGCCCGAAAAAACCCAGTGGGTTTTTTTGGGTAAAACCACCTGAAAAAACCCGCGGGTTTTAGACTACATATGGGTTTTTTCAAAAATTGACAAAAAAGTATTCTAAAACTGTTAGTATAAAATCTTCCATTAATAACATTTTCAATCATTAAAAAAAAGTAAATCACGATTTTTTAAACTAGAGATTTTTGCGGTTTTTGAAGTCATGTCTGTCAGTCTATGAGTCTATCTCTCTGTCACCTAATGGATTCACCTGAACATTTATACCTAGTGATTTTTGGTTAAAATTTGGAACCTGAAGTGGCACTTGTCTCATTTTTTTTTGTTTTGTGAGGAAATTTCATAATTGTTTAATAAAAATTAAATTTCATAGAACAGGATCATATTATATTATTATGAAATTAGCTACAATTTTCGTTTGAACAGTTGTTTTGTAGAAAGTATAGTTTTTGAAAAAATCGCAAAATTAGATTTTTATAAAGATAATGGGAACAATATTTTTTACAAACTGTTTTAATATTACGTAATTAACTATATTTTGTCAAAAGTTTTTTTAGGAAGTATAGGTTTGGAAAAAGTCACAAAATTAAAATTTGACAAGCAGTAAAAAAAAGTTGTGTGATGACCACATCTAATTTTCTAAACTGGGAAATCATTGAATGAGGGATTCCCCTTGAAGGAACTCGATTGACAGTGGAAACCCCTTACTGTAGAACATAGTTTGATAAACCTTCTTTTAAGTATAAATATAACCCCATTTACACAATTTACATGTTTAAAGAATGCTTATTTTCATATTTATAGGCAAATTACAAATTACCCAAGTATCTACCTTTACCTAAAAATAAAAATTAATATTCATTCAGATTTTTACATAGCATACTTAAATGCAAAAAATAGTGAATTTATCTAAAACCCGAAAAACCCAGCAGGCAGATAATTTTTGTAAAAACCCGGGTTTTTGACAACCCTGGTTTGCACTGGTCACATATTTTTAAAAGAGAATTAAATTTTGTACAAGTTAAACTTTGAACCCGAAGTGCTGCAAAGCACCTGTGTTATAATTAATTCGGAGAACCGGGAAAGACGTCCCGGAGTTGTTCGAGTGCCATCCAGGAAGATTCGAAATTTTCCCTTTCATTTAGTGCCATCCGTGTTTTGCGATTAATCATTTTGCATAAGATTGACTTTTCATTCGCGGCCTGCAAAAACTGTGCGTAGACGTTTCTCACCGATCGCTAGCAACCGAAAATGCAACTTCGCTGTTTTCCCAGCTTAATTCTTTGAAATAGTTTGCTAGCAAACTAAGATTGAATTTCTTCATTTCCTTTACGTGCTGTTACCTGCGCTGGATGCAATTCAATATTATTGAGATTGCTATTACGTATGCCATGACTGCCTTACTATTTTTAATTATTTGGAAACTCATACGTGGTTTATTATAAAACCAAATTTTTGTGGTATGTTACAAAAGTGTGATTGCGTCGTTCTAAAGCTTCATAAAACATCTCCGTAAGTTTTCATAGAAATTCGTCTGTACGTATGAAACTTGCCCCCCCCCCCCCCAAATCTCCCTATCTAGAATATTTGAGTAGAGACTATGGGGTATCACTTACAAATAAGAGGGAAATATCGTCTATGAAGATGATTGAGTAATTTTTGTTTTTTTGTCGTTTTTGCAATTTTTTTTGCATTTGCACTCCCTCACACTGAACGGTGCATTGCAATGAAGCCAAAGTCTGGTACTATTGTTTTAAAGCTTCATAGAGCATCTCCATACATTTTTACAGAAAGTCCCCTCCACTCCTCGCCAGATATCTACTTCCTTGAAATATTTTTAGTAGGCAGTGGCTATTGCGTATTAGAGGGAAAATATGAAAATGATCAAAATCGTTGACAAGTTTTTAGAAATATATTTTTTGTTGTTTTTTTCACACATTTGGGGCATTTCGGACAACGAACGTTGCAACGCAGTGAAACCAAAGTCTGTTGCTATCGTTCCAAAGTTTTGTACAGCTGATTGCAAATAAAAGTGGGACAAGTCTTGAGACTACTTTTTGCATTTTTAATAACGTGTGAAACTTTCTCTAACTTATATTTCCGTAGGTGAATACATAAAATATTATTAAAGATAGAAGCATAAGAAAAGGAACATAATTACAAGTATTTAATATGTTATTGTACTTCATATTACAGTATTACGTATTAGCTCTCCCAGTTTTATTTGCAATCAGCTGTACATCTCTTTTTCTGAAAATTTATATATATATAATTATGTTGACATTATGAAAAAACACAGCCCTACAAAAATATTTATGTATTATTTGTTTACAAGTCCGATATACAAGATCTGGCAACGATGCGGGTGTGAAAGATATTTCTAAAATTAGTATTAGAGTTATATAAAAGTTTTAGGTATTAAAGTGGTGCACATTAGTTAAATATTTTTTAACATACAGGGTTGGCTCAGAAAATCTTGGTGAACCAAACTTACTTTTTTCAATAGAATACCCTACATTTCATCATCATTTTAAAATAAAGTTGTAAGTAGTGCTTGTGGGTATAGAATAGGGCTGACCGAGTACCGAGTACTCGGTTTAGAGTATTGGCCGAGTAGCAAAATGTTTTATTTTTAATACGCTTTGACCAAGTTAGGCAACCAAAAATACCTTACTGTTTCGCCACTTACCAGTCAGTCTACTCTCTAGTGGAAGCTTTCCAGATGACAAACTGCTTACTGCTTTAGAGCTTGTTGATTTTGAATCAAGCAAAAATTGATAGTTAAATTAAAAATATTTAATATAATAATACCCTGATTTCGGAGGTTTTCACGCCGATTTTCATTAAGTAACAAACGACTTTCGAGATTGTTTTGCTCACTTTCATAAGGAGCTTCATCAGGAGGAAAAGCAAACGAGCACGGTAACTCAGCATGTATACCACGCCAGAGCCCTAACTCTTCTGAGAGATGTAACAACGATGTGGAATTCGTTTTACTATAGGATAGAAAGATTATTCGAATTAAAACACCTTAATTTATTTTTGTCAGAATTTATTTTTTTTAATTCATTTGTTGAGTCAAAATCAGTGGCAAATTCTTGAAAATGTTCTTATTTTACTAAAACCTTTCAAAGAAACAACTAAAGTACGTTTTTTTTCTATAATAAATATCAAAGTGTTACAATGTTGGTAGATATGTAATTAAAACGCTAGGAAATTTTTATACCTCCTATTGGTAGAACTTTTTCAAAATTATGATTATGTGTCAATTTTGAATGTCCAAGTTTCTTAATTTGAACTCTTGACAAATTTCTTTTTTTAACATGGAATCATCATCATCATCAATAAAATCCGATAAAAAAAGAAAACCAATACGGAGACGCTCTCGCTTGCGGGAGGCGTGACCGCGGTTAAGAATGGCGTTATTAGTGCCATTACCAAACTAGCTCAGGGTAAGGGTGTCAACAAAAGACGACGATTGGAGCTCCTGTAGACAGATCATGTTTATGAATTTGTCTATTTTAAAATTAATATTAATATGTACAGTGTTATAAAATTAACCTAGAGATAAAAACTAATCGAATAGTATATGCAAAGGGCGTGGCCCGGTGGACCTGAAGGCAGGAAAACTTCGGCTAGGACTTCTGGGACCTGGTGCTCGCGTCCTAGCAAGACCTTTTGGAGGCAGGAGCGGTCTCAACGTGCCGGATGACCTGGGGCAGCGTGACACACCTTGGCAGCATGCAAGGGGATGCGGCGGAGGCTTGTGGCGTCCGTGCCGTAGCCAGGTCGATCCTCGGCGGAGTTGTGCGAAGCCGGGGCGTCGATCCCTGGGAGCGCGAGCTCAGGCGAAGTCCTCGGAGTTCCTGGGGTTCCTGGACAGACCTGGTGGTGACGTGGAGCCGGACGGCGGGCGGCGGGCCGGAGCACACTCTGGTCCGCAAGCAGCTAACGCAGATCTGGAGCTTGGGGCCGTGAAGAATGCGTCTGACGACAGCACACTCCAGGTGCAGGGTGCTGCAGCGAACCTCGAGCTGGGGGACGGCGGGCGGCGGACGGCGGGCGGCGGACCCGGACGGCTGTCCATGCTTATCATCCTCGGTGGGCTGTGACTAGGCCGCGCTGGCGGGCGCGGGCTCTAGGTTCTTTGGAGGCGTTTCGCATATTGCAACTTGCGGCTACAATGGGTGGCGGCGGCGAGCGTCTTATGTGGATGCTGCGGCGGCGGCGGTAATGAGCTTTCTCTATGGAGGCGGTGTCTGGCGGCCTACTGCTGTGGATGCAGCGGCAGCTTGTGGCGGCGGGCTGAGCGACGTGGGGACCGTCTCAAGTTCTCTTTGTGACCGATGGCACAAGGACAGACAGCGGCGGCGTCTTTGGAATGCGGTGGCGAAGGCGACGCTTCGTGGATTGGAGCGGCAGCGGGTGGCGGCGGGCTGAGCGACGTGGGGATCGTCTCGAAAACGGCCTCGAGGAGGCGGTGCTGAAGGTGAGGCTTCTGATGGCCACGGGCTCGTGAAATTGACCTGGAGGCTGCGGAGCTGCAGGTTGCGGCGTCGAGCGGACGGTAGATTGAGCGTAAGCGCTGGACGGTGTCGAGTGTCGAGCTCCCTCGGTGTGATGCGGGCTTCCGGGGATGGGAGCGGCGTCGGCGTTGTCGGGCTCCTCCAGGGCGAATGGAAGTTCTAACCTTAGAGAAGAGGAGAAGTTGATCCGAGAACAGAGTTCGATCCAATGTCTTGCTATTCCACAGTTCCTTCTTTATAAAGGAAAAACCACCTCCCTCGGATTCTCCCGGATTGCAGGTTTAGGTGTGGTAAACTGACAAACACCGTCTAGGGAGAAATTTGGGTGGTTTAATTAATTTTCGTTCTTGCGTCGTTAATTGCGCATGATGGTTTTTCTCAGGCTGTTCATCGCCTTCCTCGCGCGAAAACGCATCCAACGATATATCACATGCCTATATTTGTACTCTAGTCACGTGGTTATATTAATTATATGTAATTTATTTATAATAGATTTTGCGAGCGGCCGAGGCGCCTTTGTATTGCTTCCGAGGTTTACATTTTAAGCCTCTTTGTATACCACTTGTGCGGCGTTAAGGATTGATCTACGTGTAATCCTTTTACCTGGGCAGATTACAAATCTGCATTTCCCTTTGTGCGCGTCTAAAATGCGTATTTGTTAACTGCTTTTCAGTCTATTTTAAGTTTAGCATGCGGCGTCGAATCTCGCCCATATTAAATCCGGGCCTATTTCGTTTGTCGCCCCGGATTTCTTTTGAAATAGTCAAGTCTCGCTGGGGTCTGGTCATAAAAGCTTTGTTTTGGCGAAAGCGGCACTACGCTTTATTGGAAGGCGCGGTGTGCTGCCCGGCTTCGTTTATTGCTTTGTTTACGGTATTTTGCTGAAATCGGAGTTTTTGCAGATTTCGGTGCGTTGTTTTCATAACTAAGTCGTTTTATTTAGCCAAAAAAATAACACAACTGGAATTGCTTGCTTTTATGCTCCTTGGAAAAACGCACGCGAGGTCTGAGCCGCGATCCAACGAATGGAAAGCGCGGCTCTTTATCACATGTGTGAATCATGTCAAGTTCTCATTTTCGTTTCTGTCGTCAATTGTCAAATCATTTCAATTTTTCATCTTTAATTTAAACAGAGATCCTGCAACAATGTACATATTCAGAAAATATTACCTTAAACTGAAAACGACTTAACCTAACACAAAAACTGCCAATTTCCATTAGAGTTTAGTTTGCAATTATCTTCAGAACCACCTCTACATCCTTAAGAATGGCCGCAGATGAGCTAAAATGTTGTCCTTGCACCTTCTATTTCAGACGAGGGAACAAAAAAGTCGCACGGAACAGGTTTTGTGCTGTATGGAGGGTGGGACATACATTCAATGTTTTTTCAGGCCAAATATTGGGCAAAAAAGTTGGCGACGTGAGACCGTGCGTTCCGTATGCGACTGCAGACCTCTTGGCAATTGTCACCGCAGTGTTATCAAATTCATATGTCTATGCGGTCACAATTTTTGTTGTTTGCTTCACCGGACAAAAAAATGTTCATTGCTTTATGTCCACATGTTCACATTCATTTGCACTCATATCAGTACGTCTGATGGATCGATATGGCACCCATAACAACCACGGCCGTTAAAATTTAACAGCCACTGCCGTTATAACCTGTTGCTGCACTAGCAATTAAGTGCATTGTTTTAATTTATTGGAAAACAGATTTGTAAATATTTGTTGCTACACTACCAAATTATGTGTGGAACTCATGTTACTAGTTAGTTCTATTTATATTATTTTCCCACGCCCATAAACAAAAGTGGCAGTTTTCATACAGTAAAGTAGCCACGAAGAATGACAATATCATACACCCGGTCGTTATCATAGCGAACGTGTTTGTTATGAAAAAATGCGTAATTTTAACTTAAAACTACTGAAAGTACATAATTTTGATTTAAAAATGACAGACAATCTACTGACTTGTCAGTTGTCACAATAAAGCTGTCATTCATTAAATTGCAAAAATGTGTAGTTTTTGTGGTCGTGGGAAAAATAGCGTACATCTCTCGCTCAAAAGTGTATTGTATGCGCGTATTTTAAGTCACTTGGCTCTGCTTCACTTCGTTTCTCAAATATACTCGCAGGTTATACTCCACTTTCACAGCTTGTTATGTAATATATTTCTTCTTCTTCTTCCTGTGCTTATCCGTTCCAAATGCTATCATCATAGCAATCTGTACTTTATCTGCTGCTCGTCTAAATGGGTTCAAGGAAGTCACACCAAACTGTCAACATTTATTATTAAATATTGTTTTTATCCATCTTGTTACAATATTATATTGAAATAAATGAATTTGCACGTAAAAGTAATGTAATTGTCCAACAAATAAGTCTGCTCCGGTCGAATAGACACTTCATCTTAAATCTAACTTAAAAATAAAAATTATGCTAAGCCGTTTATGTACTAACAAAACGGTTATTAAACTACAGAAGATGTTGGAAATGTCTGCCTTCTTCTTCAATACACAGTGCAACACGTCTCACGTTTCAACTTTTAGTGCGATGTAAGGGCAAATTAATTAACACCAAAGAAGTCATTATCACAAAGGATTATTTGATAAAGAGTTTGGAAGAGCGGATAGCACAATTAGAAAAAGAATTGGAGGAAGTAAATAGAAGTAGTCAAGTAGTCGATCAGGGTCGATTAAAGTATAATGAGGTGCAGTGGCGGATTTGCCCTAAGGCCCAGTAGGCGCGGGCCTAGGGCGGCCAGATATTAAGGGCGGCAAATCGTGCCAAAAAAACTCACTGTTGATAACAAAATTAACAAGAAATAAATCAAATGCAAAGTATCTTAATATATTAAAGGCTCGCGTACCTTATGATTATAATCTTCCTAAATCACTATTTTTGCGTATTCAAAGTATAAATAATTTCATACATATAAAATAGTTCGTACCTACGTTTAGTTTAATATAAAGTGATCTAGGAAGAATAGGTAGGTACCTATTGTTATTACGCGCGTGTCACGCATGCTCGTCGCGCGTGGGTCGCGCCACGGCGAGACAAATACAGGTGAAGAGATGCAACAAAAGAATGGTCGTGAAAATTTTAGAATAAATACTTTTTTGGTAGTACTTGATACATTGTCAGAAGAACTGAAAAGACGCCGGGATGCTTATGAATTACTCTACAGTAAATTTTACTTTATTACTAACCTGACGAATCTAAGCATCTCAGAAGTCGAAGATAACGCCAAGGCATTGCAAATGATTTATTCTACTGACTTAGAAGAAAATTTTATAGAAGAATGTCTTCATTTTCGTTCTCACTGCAGCATAAAAAATGAGGAGCGAAAGAGTGCAGTCAGTTTGCTGAAATGGTTACGAACCGAAGGTCTTCAAACCATTTACCCAAACGTGGATATTGCTCTTCGTATGTGTGTGTGTACACCCGCCAGTAACTGTACAGGAGAAAGATCGTTTTCTTGTTTGCGCAGAGTTAAAAACTATTTACGCACAACAATGACGGAGCAGAGGTTAAACTATCTTGCTCTGCTTAACATAGAAGCTGATTTTGTAAGCAAATTGGATTGCGATGATTTAATAAATGATTTTGCTGCGCTTAAGTGCAGACTAGTTTTGTAACACATTGTAAAACATTTATTAATAAACAAAACCTAAAACCGTTTTAAATGTTTTATTTAAATGTCCAATCATCCCTGAAACCTCGGGAAATATTATAAACTAGCAGCTTTTAGTTAACATTAACCAATTTTCTAAATCAATTAAAAATGGGCAATAAAGTAAATTCATTAATTATGTATCTAGTCTATATGATGGGTGCTGAGAATGGGGCGGCACATGGCCTGGGGCCTAGAGCGGCTAGGACTGCAAATCCGCCACTGATGAGGTGGCAAGAAAAAAGAATAATGAAGTTCTGGTAATGAAGCCAAAAAAGTTCAAGAAAGTAAAGTAACAAGAACACAAATTGAAGAAAAGGTTGACCCATGAAAAATCAAAGCTGGAGTCTCAAGAATGAAGTTCCTTAAAGATGGAGCAGTTGCAATAAGTTGTTAAAGAAGAGAAGATTTAGTGAGTGTATCTGATAGTATTCAAGAGCAATTTGGTGAAGATTATGAGGTAAAAATGCCTGAAAAAAGTTTTCAAAGATATAAATTATAAACGTTAACACGCCTCGGTCTCTGCTCAGCGGTAGGTTCTACAATGGCGTCAGCGGAAGGAGGGGTGTAGGCGTTACTCTTATTGATGCTGCTAAATAATTGGTGTAAACTTTTAATACGTTTATTGCTAATGACCCGATGATACATACAAACAAAAACGAACTTACTACTATATATACAGGGTGCCCGGATTTCGTAGGGACAACATGGGTAACTTTTGTATTTGAAGAGATAGAGAGATGGTTAAATTAGCAAAAAGGTGCAGGTTTGAGAGCTCATTAAGAATCCATCTTCAAATTTTAGTTGTCATGGCCCACTTGTCTAAAATTTAAAAAAAAACAAAATCTCCTCATTTATTTTATATGCCGTAACTTTTTTGTTGCTTCAGATATTGACATGCGATTTGAACTAATTTGCATGGTAATTTAAATACTTTTATTGGCACTTAATAAAACCAATTTTATTTGTGTAAATTTTCAGTAATCTAACCTAACCTCAAAATTTTAAATTGGTACCATGCAATTTTTTTGGTCCTTTTAAGAGAGGATTTATTTCTGAATGCAATGATGTATTACATGATATGGAAACTTTTTCAAAATTTTGAAAAACTGAGCTTATTCTTTTTACAGGCAGAAATCACTAGTGCTATGATCACAATAACTTTGTTTTTGTTTATCACGTTATCTGTGAAATTATGTTTCGAAACAAAAAGCAGGCTTGTCATCATACGTGCCTGTCAGTAATGTGAGTGTTATTACTTCAACTTATAATGGAAAATTTTGAAAATATGATGTATTTTGTGTGTATATCAAGTGCTACAAGAACGTAGAACTTACACGTCAAACATACGAAACACACTGACACTACTGGAAGACACGTATGATGATAAGCGTGCTTTTTATTTCGAAACAATTTCACAGATAACGCAATAAATAAAAAACAAAATTATTGTGATCATGCCACTAGCGATTTCTGCCTGTAAAAAGAATAAGCTTAGTTTTTCAAAATTTTGAAGAAGTTTCTATATCATGTAATACATCATTGCATTCAGAAAAAAATCCTCTCTTAAAAGAACCAAAAAAATTGAACGGTACCAATTTAAAATTTTGAGGTTAGGTTAGATTACTACAAATTTTCGCAAATAAAATTGGTTTTATTAAGTGCCAATAAATGTATTTAAATGACCATGCAAAATTAGTTCAAATCGCATCTCAATATCTTAAGTAACAAAAAAGTTACGGCATATAAAAGAAATTAAGAGATTTTGTTTTTTTAAAGTTTTTGACAAGTGAGCCATGACTAGTAAAATTTGAAAATGGATTTTTAATGAGCTCTCAAACCTGCACCTTTTTGCTAATTTAACCCTGGCACCCTGTATACAAGAGGAGAAAAAAAACAAGAAAAAAATATGTACAAAACAGTCGTCTAGACTCGGGCGCCGGTGGCGCGGGAGGTGATGGGGCGGCCTTTCCCGGTTGTGGGAGGCGGGGAACGCGGCCTGGACGCGGTCCGAATCTCCCTGGGGGCGGCACGGGGCACGGCTCGTTGTGGGCGCTGGCGGCGCTCTGGGTGGCGCGTCGAGCGGGACTGCGAGGTTCTCCTGGGGCGTCGGCGGCGCGAGTAACCCTCTCGGGGACGGTGGCTGGTGCGGGGCGTTGTTGGGGCACGGGGTCGGGCTTCCGCTAGGGGAGTCCGGGGGCGGGAGGTCCGTCGCCAGCGGGGGCCGCGACGTGGGCTGCTGTTGGGGCAAGAGTGGCTGTATGGCCCTGATGACAAAGTCCGGAAGAGCGCTGGCTGGTTTTCGTCCTAAGTCCTGAAGTGGCTGGATGGCCCTGATGACAAAGTCCGGAAGAGCGCTGGCTGGTTCTCGTCCTAAGTCCTGAAGTGGCTGTATGGCCCTGAAGAGAGCTGCTAGTTGATCCTGGAAGGCTCGATGCTGCTGGGACTCTCCTGGTTGAGTTTGGCAGGCTGCTGGGTGCTGAGTGTTATCCTGGGGAGGGCTGGTTGGCTCCTGGTGGACTCTCCTGGGTTGAGTGATTTTTTCTGGCCTGGGTAACTATTTAAAGGAGCCCCACCCTTTGTTTTGCGCTTCCTGGACGCTCATTGGTCCGAGGAGAAGGGATGACTGCTTATTTTCCCCGTATTTAATAATTCCGCGGTTTTTTTCGCGGCGCGACATATTAGCGGGCTGGCCGTTGAAATGCCGATTCTAATGATACTCCGTTTGCTATGTTTCGTTTGGCTTTAATTTAAAAAAAGGATTTGTTTCCCTCGAGCTCTGCGTATAAAGTTACTTAAGCATTATTGTTACTGAGTGTGTTAAAAAGTTCCTTTGTTTTTATTATTTGCGCGCTGATTTTTTCTGTTTTTTGATACCAAATACTCCTGCATTTGATTCTTCCTACCGCTAATTAAAATTTAATTTGTAATATTCGTACATTCGCCTGCTGCATTTGGCCTTTGTCCCGATTTGAGCCGCGCTGATGGGCTCTGTGCTTCGGTCCCTTTGCCATGAAGTTTTATGGGGGTGATTTGCTGCACTTTAGAAACTGGCATGCTGTTTGCAATTTATTGTTTTATTTCTGCCGAGGTTTTTATTTGAAATTTTGCATACTTTTAAACTGGCATGCTATAGTTTATTGTTTTATTTCTACAGAGGTTTTTATTTGAAATTTGTGTAGGATCGTGGCGTTTTGGTAAACAGATGTTTTTGTTCTTTTGTTTCATCGTCAACTAGTTGGCGACGCAGATTTCCTTTGTTGATTTGATCTGTTCACCGATTCATATTAACGTAGAATAAAAATTGTTGACCGATGAAAATGATTTTATAGAGAAAATTATGTTGCCATCACCACTACAGAAGCTGAGAGAAATTTATCTGTGATAACACACTTCAGAGGTAAAAGAGGTAAGCAAAGTGTAGTTATGGAGGTGGATTCTAATACATATAGTCGAATACAAAAGAAAGAAAAATTGTCGATTGGGTGGAGATCTTACACATATCTTGATTATATCAATATAGTGCAGTGCTTTAAATGTTACAAGTTTGGCCATATGGCAAAAGACTGCAAATCTGAAAAAAAAAATTGCCCAAAATGTACAGGAGATCATAAAATTGACATATGTCAGTCTCAACATAGTAGGTAGATATGATTAGACAACAGAAAAGTACTTATTATAATTCAAGAATAGATCTAAATAAAAATAACTCGACAGAAATGTGGAAGATCATTAAAAAACTAGTAGAAGGAAAAGCAAAAACAAAAAAAAAACAGGAATATACTTTGAAGGCAATATAGAGAGAGAAGAGAATGTTATAGCAGAAAAATTTAACAACCATTTCATAAGAAGTATAGAAGCAATAACCATGAAGATAAGTAACCAGGACATCTTGGAGATAGTAGGAAAAATAGAGCGCTGCGATACAAGCATGAACAAATTTAGAACAATCTCATTAACAGAATTAAAAACTACAGTTACGAAACTAAAAAAGAAAAATAGTAGTGTAGATGGAATAACAACAAACATACTGCAAAAGGCATTTGAAGTTACTGGTGACAGATTTTTACAATTAATAAATATCAGTTGAGAATATGGAACTTTTCCAAATTACTGGGGGAAGTCTACAATCATCCCCATAGAAAAGAAAACAAATACAAATAAAAGTGAAGAATTTTGACCTATCAACATGGTTCCTGTTTATGAAAAATTACTAGAAGTCATAGTTAATAAACAATTTATAGAATATTTTGAAATAAACAAATTACTTCGACTACCAGGCTGGCTTCCGAAAAAAAAAATCCTGTGCGAGTGCATTACAAACTGTTTTAATGATTTGGAAAAGTGCATTAAGCGAAAAAATGGTTATAGGGGTGGTATTCTTAGATTTTCGCAGGGCATTTAAAACTGTGTATATGCTCCTAGAAAAATTTAAAAAATATGGAATTCAGGATGTGCTCAAATGGCTTAAAAACTATCTATCAAATCGTACTCAGGAAACAAGATTTCTAAATAATACATCAGTGTAAAAAGAAAATCTATTTGGTGTTCCCCAAGGGACAGTTTTAGGCCCTAATCTATTTATTGTTTACATCAATGACATTGTCAGAAACTTAAAGAAATGTAACATTCACATTCAGCTTTTTGCTGACGATACCTTACTGTATTTTATGGGTCAAGATGTTGAAGCAGTTGTACAAACCATAAATGAAGGGTTAGAAGTGCTGTATAAACAGCTGACACAAAATGGTCTTAAGTTTAAATACAGACAAAATTTAATTTATGGTAATTAACCTTCAAGTACTAACGTGTCTGTTGTGGTGCATTAGTACTAACATGACGTCTCAGAGACGGGCATATAGTTATTTATGAATTTATTACTAATTTTTTTTTAAACATAAAGTACTATGCAATGATTTATCAAGCATATTTTAATCACATAAAAAATATAAATTCATAAAAATATTAGTATTTACAGAGTCAAATAGGAAACCGTGTGTAAATTTGTAGATGTTAACTTATATACAGAGAAAGGCAATTTTCAATATTTTTTTTATTATCAGCAACCATATTTCAACAGACAATGGTATTCTAACACAACTTAACTAAAAAAAAAAGTGAGAAATAAAAATACGTATAAAATTTCACACCACCCTAAAACTATACAGAATTAGTGCAAGATGAACACATTAGGGTCACTAAGTATAGCAGAATTTTCATCAATATTAGGTTCTCCGTTACTGTTCTCACTGTCTAATTCATTATACTACTGGAACACTTGCTGCTCAAGCAACTGTCTGTTGATCTAACCGTATTTGAGCAAGATGGTTTTTGATCCATCATGCAAAAATAGTAGCGTACAAACTAACGTGACTTCTCTGAGACGGAATTTATTTTTAAATTCAAATAACTTCCGCACAAAACATCCCACCGCAGCGAAATTTTAAAAACTGAGTTATTTTTAGGTACTTTGAAATTAGATGAAGGATCAACTATAAATCTTAACTGGAGGGGGAAATATAACACGCGCATCGAACATCTCCGTCTCTCAGACGTAACGTTAGTACTTAAGGGTTAAAAGTAAATTTAATGCTATACCAACTGAGAATCACACGGGAATATTTATAAATAACCAAAGGATTGAACAAGTTGAACAGTGCAAGTATTTGGGTGTTACAGTGGATGAACATTTAACATTTTCTAAACATGCAGAATATGTAACTAATAAAATTGCAAAGAAAATAAATCTACTGAAAAGAATGAGTACATATCTTAGTGATTGGTCAAAACTAATAATCTACAAATCAATTTTCTTACCACATTTTAACTACTGTTCATCTATAATGTTTTTGTTGAACATGACTGAGAAAAGTATACTTAAAAAAAATCAGAATCAAGCCATGCGTTGTATCATAGGGTGTAATCGTTATACAAGTATTGAAAACATGTTAAAGACAACAGGATTATTGAGTGTTAAACAAATATTATTTCTCAATACAATGACTCTTATATACAAAATAAAACACAGTTTGCTTCCTGAACATTTGTTGAAATCCACTAGATACATAACAGATGTACATAACTACCCAACTCGAGCCAGAGAAGACTTTTATGTTTTAACAGTTACCATTACTTACAGTCAGAAGTACCTTTTCCACGATGGACTTATTCAATATAATAATTAGCCTTGTAGTGTGAAGAATTCAAACACAATCCAGATTTTCAAGAGATGTACTTTATACTGTAAAGATACTATTAAATTATAGTCACATGTTATTGTTTGAATTATTTGAAGACTTTATATGTAATTATTAGTTGTTAACATACAAAATTATTTGTAAAATTGTTAACATTATGCTATTAATCATTAATAAATAAATAAAAATAATGATACATAACATCCGTGGTTTGTTCAATAGTTTATCGGTTGCAGTATGTTAATAGTTGCTATGTACGGTAAAGGATTATTGCCCGACAGATACAATTATGACTTAGTTACCAGCCTACTCTTGCATATGTAAACAAAGCTTAATATCCTGAAACCGATAAAAAAAATTTACATTATCACGGAGAGCAATTAGAAGTTAAAATTTCAAAATACTGTGGAAATGTATTCTATAATCTTCATATTTATACAGCTTCAGGCACAAATTTGAGTACACATCGAAAACAGTTTATTTATTAGAAAATGTTATTCTTGATAAAAGCTCCTGCACCTTTCCAAACTAAAAATGGACTTGCCAAAATTGAAATATATCCTTTAGTATATGAAAGAGGTTCAAAAATATGAAAATGACTCGAGAGTAAAGTACCCTTATTTTTCAAAATACACAAAAATCTTGTATGTAAAAGTTTCATAGAATTAAAAAATGGTGTCGAATTAGTCACAGCAACCTGCTTCAAAAAACAAATTTTTATCAGATATGATAAGGATGTACTATCGAACTTCAATTTTGCTCATCTAACACCTGGAAAATTATGTTAATCGAAATAAGTGCAAAAGATTAATTTCTTTGCGTCTCACGTAAAAAATAGTGGTTATCTTTAAAAAAATGTAATCACGATCGATCTCAACTAGGGTTTCCGGTCTCGGGACCTTCCCGGGATTCTACCAAAAAAACTGAGTCCCGGGACCACAGCTAGCACAGGCGAAGTCCCGGGACCATGTCAACATTCGTGCGTATACTCGATATCAGAGAATTATGACGAGTATCCATTACTCATGCCTTTTGCACATTCTACATTATTTGCGTTTTGTGTGGGCAGGAGAGGTATTGCTTTCAGTCGGTTAGAAATAAACATAGGCATAGTTACAAGTGGTCATTTGTTTTTTCTTTTGTTGGATTTAGATATACAGTGCTTTCGTAAAGTAGTGGATAAATTCGTTAAACATTCAAGGAATAACTTAGAAAAAATACTGGGACGACCCATCGATTTTTATATCTATTTACGCATGTTTTCAAATAACAGGGTGACCCGCGTAGCAGGTATGACATCATCGATGTTTTGTTTAAATTTCAACCCCCTTTTTTATTACAGAATTTGAAAAAACACATTTTTTTACTTACGCTAAGGTAATTTTTGCATATAGGTCATGTGACCAAATATTAAGAAAAAAAATTCAATTTGCAAAATACTAAATTTTATTTTAAGTAGTATGATTTTACGCTTTTATCAATGATAGCAATCAATAAAAAACATGTTGGTCGTCTTAGTTACCGTCAGGCAGACAACAGTGCACAATTTGTACATTTAATTAAGTTGTTTTTAAATTATCATTTCAATTAAATTTAGTATTTTGCAATTTTTTTCTTAATTTTTGATCATCTGACCTATACTCAAAAATCAGCTTAACGTAAGTAAAGAGATGTTTTCTTTCAAATTCCCTAATAAAAAAGGGGGTTGCTATTTAAAAAAAACATTGATGACGTCATAGTTCTTACAAGGATCACCCTGTATGTATTGATTTTATTTGAAAAAATGCGCAAATAAAATCAATACATACAGGGTTTCTGGTTAACGTAAGTAAAGAGATGTTTTCTTTCAAATTCCCTAATAAAAAAGGGAGTTGCTATTTAAAAAAACATTGATGACGTCATAGCTCTTACAAGGGTCTCCCTGTATGCATTGATTTTATTTGAAAAAATGCGCAAATAAAATCAATACATACAGGGTTCTTGGTTAACGTAAGTAAAGAGATGTTTTCTTTCAAATTCCCTAATAAAAAAGGGGGTTGCTATTTAAAAAAAACATTGATGACGTCATAGCTCTTACAAGGGTCACCCTGTATGTATTGATTTTATTTGAAAAAATGCGCAAATAAAAATAAAAATCTACAAGTTTCGCATTCGGAAATTTCACTTGAACACTATTTCCCTTTCGGGATCTTCGGGCCTAGTCCCGGGACTTGAAAATTAGATCGTAGGTCCCGAAAACACTTTTAGTCCCGAGACTTGGAATACCCATATCTCAACATCAAGAATTCAAAACAATTATAATTTCAGAAGCATAAAATAGGGCTTTATCTACCGGGTGTTTTAAAAAGAATATAGCACCAGCCTCGACACCGCAAGGTAAATGATGTTACAGATAATACATACAATACATACAATACATACATACATACATACATACATCTAGTATGCTTTGGATTTCCCATAATGCATCCAACACTTTACTGGAAATGGGAAAACTGTAAATCTATGTCAAATTCAAGATTAACAAGTTATGTTTTGCGTCACTTTGTGTCAAAACAGGGTAAACATCACCAATGGGACAGAGTAGTATGGTA
>CALNHX010009351.1:0-50701 GCA_940337035.1 Agriotes lineatus
AAAGGATTGGAAGTTGTTAGGCCTTTATGATGTAAGATTCTGGGCAATCTTTCCAAGCAGCATCAAACAATACAAAAGGTACACTTGGGTGCAATTTGCCGGCCGCCGGCTCAATCGGTAGTAGGGGGCGGGATTGATGTCGGTAGAGTTAATGAAGTAAACAAAATGCCCAGCGCCAACAATTTTTTTGAAGGTACGACAATTGCACCCTGGTGAACTGTGGAGAAATTGTAAACTCGGTACCTAGCATATAATACTCCCTGTAAGATGGCTCCGATAAAACAACCGGACCGTAGCTAACACAAATCATATGCAGATAATTTAAAATAGTTTAATTTCATGCAAAAATAAGCTATAACATTTTTACATTGACAATCTTAATTCTAGCATGAAATGAAGGATGAGAGCCGCCTTAATTAAGTAACACATGCACTAAATGTACTTACAGTTTGGACAAACATATACGTTACAACAAGTTAAAAATGGGCCACTTCGTCAGCGGCTCGCTGCGACAGACGTAAAGCTCTGGATCTGGGCGTCGTTGCGTTAGTGGTTCGGCGTCGGCCAAGAACGTTTTGCGGTCGTCGGTGGCCTAGGGGGCCGGCAATAACAACGCCGCTCCCACAGGTCGAAAGGCCAAACCTCGGGACTAATTACGGTACCCTCTTGTGCCCTAATTGTGCGCCGGCGACAAGGAGAAGCGGGCCCGTGAAGGCTCGACAAATCGCCTCGCGGAACGTTGCGGCACGTGGCCCGGCAGGTCCAGCGACTCCAGAGCGGAAACGCAAATTGCGGCAAACACGGCTCGAAGGCGAAATGTTGCCTAGTACGTCTTGCTGTAAGAGGGAAAACAGGGCTCTAATAGAACACGCACGGCCAGGCCTCTCAGCGTAAAATAGCTACTCACCCCAGATGGTTTTTGGGCGCAGAAAAGGAACAGCTCGAAATATGCTAACACCAAATAGATCCGCCTTAGCGAAGGAAACCAAAGTCCTTAATTGCGTTCGGGGGGCTTCATCCACGAAAACGTGAGGGCATTCCTAAGTTCACGTCTCCAACTCGACCAAATAGCCCTAAATAAGCATCCCCGAACTAGTGAATAGCACTAAAGAACTGCTCGCTTCGAAAGCTGGCGAAGAAGACGCGTAGCGAGTCTCGGCCTGCTAATGGTTTTTCCAGATAAAAGCTATCGCCAGAAGACACGGCCGAACGCCAATGCGCAACGCGCGGGAAAATAGCGTTCAAATTCAAAATTATGGCAGGCGGCGCATTCTGCACGTAACAACTCCCCCCTTACCAGAACAGAAAAATTTCGCAGAAATTTTTTTCTACACGAAGAAATCTACGCCAGACAGCTTGGTCAGACAAAAAAAAGAAAAAAAAACCAGAAAGGGCATCACCCCGCTAATACGCTTACGAACACACACACTTGAAAACCCAAACCCACCCCACGATAAGGCAACTACTTGAGAAGGCGGTAGTGACCCCAAGAGGCACCCGTGGCCAGATCAACTCCACGACAGAGATCGAGACGGCTCGTCGCTGCTGGGTGAAAATGCTGCGCCGGTGAGCAGTCCCGTAACGACCCGTCGCGAGGAAGCTCCAACCCCAAGAACCCCTCAACATCACCCCGTATCCTCCCAAGTACCCCCCCTGACAACTTCCTACAAAACAAAACCCCGAGGCGGAAGCAAGACCTCCACAGTTGAGGTACTGTGAGACCGAAATGGGACAACACTAAGCAGCAAAGATGGTTAGGGTTCTTCTTTTGACGCTAAAGGGGAGAAGGTAACCCCGGGAAAAGAGGGCCACAGAAACCAGAGAAGTGATAGGCAGAGCCAACATACACGCCATTCGACACACATACTGACCGAGAGACCCTGCAGCGCCCCGAACGGCCTGGAGGAAATCTCTACAAGTCTTAATCCCACTCACACCCAAGATCCATTCAGCACCAAAGACCACAATCACACCAGTTCAAAGAGAAGTAAATTATAAGTATAGTCAGGTTTCATCGCACTCGCACCAGAGGATCCATTTACAACAGAGAATACATTCACACCAGACGAGAAAGGCGAGAAGCCAGATATAGCTCATAAGACCAGAAGGCGAAGGATGAAGGACTAACCGGCTCCAATACAACATTATACAACACGAGGACATATCAGACCGCGATAGCGGATCTCTACCAATCGTTCTTCCAGAAGGCAAAATCGGCACTAGCCGAAGTAACATTCGCAATAAAAAAAAACCGATAGGGCCATACCCTAAAGAGGCCCACCCGAAAGTGGCCAAATAGTAAACCTCACCGGAGGGAAAACACGATGCCAAAATTCCTAAAGGTGACCTACCCGAAGATGCCTTGAAGACGGGAAAGCAAGTTGAATACGCTCCCCAAAAATAGTGACCTACCCTACAAATGCCCAACCAACCACCCTAGCGGTGTAAGAGGAGAAAAACAAGATGAAAGCGTTTCCTAATAGTGACCTACCCTACAAATGCCCAACCAACCACCCTAGACTCTATACGAAAGGGACACTAGTCCATAGCCGAGTCGTCATAAGGCTTCAAATCTTTGGCGTGCCAAGTACCCTTCATCACATTCCCATCCGGATCTTTAAGCTCATACACCCACCGAGAGAATTTCCGATTAATAATGAACGGGCCCACAAACTTCGCGGCGAGCTTGGCCGTGAATTGGCGTGCGGCATCCGACAACACGTAGTTCCTACGCAACACGGCTTGTCCAGGAACATACTCTAGGGGACGGCGGCGAAGATCGTAACGCGCTTTAGATTTCTCATACGCTTTACCTAGCCGACGTTTTACCTCTACATAAAGTTTATTGATGAGCGAGGCACGGGCATTCAAGTCTTTACTACGATCGAATTGGAGCTCAGGGTTCACGTTGTCCGGGGGAGGTTCGTGTTTAAGCGAGATCTCTCTACCAAAATTAATAAAGTACGGGGTCTTCCCCGTAACTTCATGAACCGAAGTGCGAATCGCGCAAGCGACATGAGAGAGATATTTGTCCCAATCTTGATGATGATCGGCGACATACGCGGTCAACATGGTCTTCAACACTCGATTTATACGTTCGGTGGGGTTGGCTTGAGGGTGGTAATTGGCCGTAAACGAAATCTTACACCCATATCGGTTCGCTAGGGACTGAAATTCGCGGCTACGAAATTGGACGCCATTATCACACACAATGCGCTTTGGAGCGCCAAACATCAGGAAAACGTCTTCCTCAAAATGACGGGAGACCAAATTAGCAGACGCGGAGCGCAAGGGGACCGTGAGTGCGAATTTACTAAAGCAATCGGCCACAACCAGAATATACACATATCCTCGCGATGATCGAGGCAACGGGCCCACAATGTCACCACAAATGACTTCCCAAGGCTTCGAGATAAGGGAATGACCTCCCATAAAACCAGCAGGGGCTCTTTGTTCGGGTTTAATGCGCTGACACGTTTCGCAACGGCGGACATACGCGGCTACGTCGTATCGTAATCTCGGCCAATAGTACTTATGCGCGATACGATGGAAAGTTTTATTTACGCCAGTGTGACCAGCGGTGGGGTCGTCGTGATTCTGCCTAATAACTTCGCGGCGCCGGGGTTTAGGGACCACGAGCTTCCAATGGTCTTCCTCATCATCCGCTAGATCAGGGTAGTTAGACCGATCATACTTAAACAGCTGACCGTTATTAAGTCGCCACTGAGGGAATTTTCGAGGGTTAGTTCCAATCTGATGACACATACGCCTATACCACGGGTCGCGAATAGGTTCGGGTGGAACATTAACTGTATCAATAACCGGAACAGCACGAGATAGAGTATCCGGCACAACATGCTCTTTGCCTTTACGATGGACAATGTTGAAGTCATACTGCTGCAGACGGACAGCCCAACGCGCAATGCGACCAACCGGGTCCTTAATATCGTTAAGCCACTTCAGGCTATAATGGTCTGTCACCACGGTAAATTTTGTTCCCTCAACATACGGTCTAAGTTTCTCTATCGCGAAAAGGACAGCCAAACATTCACGCTCAGTCGTGCTAAAGTTGCGTTCATTCTTAGTCAGCGAACGGCTAATGTAACAAATGACCTTTTCACCATCGGCCTGTTGTTGGGTAAGGACCGCGCCGATGCCATAACCCGAGGCATCAGTTTGTATTACAAAGGGCACGGAGAAATCCGGGCATGCCAAAATCGGGACCGAAATCAAGTGTTCCTTGATTGTGCGGAAAGCATGTTCACAACGCTCATTCCATACGAACTTAGCGTTCTTCCGAAGAAGAGTCGTCAGCGGGCCTATAAGTGACGAGAAGTTTGGCACGAAGCGTCGGTACCATGACGCCATACCGATAACACGGCGTACCTCGGAAACCGAACCAGGAGTAGGAATACGCGTGATCGCCTCCACTTTTTCCGGGTCGACCAACAAACCCTTCGAATTCACCAAATAACCAAGATACTTAAGCTCGGGCTTACAAAAGTGGCATTTGTCCTTACTTAGGGTAAGGCCAGCAGACAACAAACGAGATACAACCTCCCGAAGAACTGACAGGTGCTTATCGAAGGTGGGCGTACAGATCACAATATCGTCAAGGTATGTAAACACATAGGGTTCTAAATCGGCGCCAACTACACGGTCGATTAACCGCTGCCAAGTGGCCGGGGCCGTATGCAAACCGAACGGTAGGCGACAAAACTGATACAACCCGCGATTGGGGACAGTAAACGCAGTTAAAGGCCTCGAGGAGGCTGCAACAGGAATTTGCCAATACGCCGATTTAATATCGAGAGTGGTGAGGTAGTGCGCATCACGAAGTTTATCCAGTGTACTCGAGACATACGGAATAGGATAAGCATCAGGCTGACTAACTTTATTGAGACGGCGAAAATCAACACAAAAACGATAGCTATCATCCTTTTTCCTGATCATGACGATAGGTGATGACCAAGCGGAAGTGGACGGTTCCGCAATTCCCTCTTCCAACATCTTTTCCAACTCCAGATCCACCTGTTTCTGAAGAGCAGGGGAAATAGGATAGTATCGCTGTTTGATAGGGGGCGAAGTCGTCTTAATTTCATGCTCAACTAAATGCGTACAACCGAGTTTATCACCCATCTGCTCAAAAATGTTCTTAACGAATACGTCAAGTTGCTCGCGCTGAGACTGCGTCAAATGTTCGACGGCCTGGATAGCGTTCACGACAGGAACGAAGTCATCCTTAGAAAACGTCCATTCATTACTTCGAAGGTCCGGCACGATACCCATGCGACACCAAAAATCAGTACCCAAAATTAAAGCATGTGGTATAGAAGGCACAACTATTACGTCCATAAAGCAAACTTTGTCGCGAAGAGTTATCGGGGCCGTGACAGTCCCTAAGCTTCGACATTCCATGCCATTAGCGATACGACACACGGGGCTTGACTTGACTCAAGTCGACAATGGCCTTTTACCAATTCCCAACCTTCTCTACCTAGGATCGTGCGTGAAGCGCCAGAATCCAATAATCCAAGAAGCTTATTTCCAAATATAGAGATCTGGAGATAGGGTCGCTCATCAGGGCCAGCATGACTCAAAATAAAATCTAGAACCGCTTTTGAACAGGAGGCCTCCATAACAGAACTAGTGACCTGAGGATTTTCGTTTCCCGAACACGAAGGGCACGTCCTAATCGTAACGTCGGGTTTCCCGCAGCGAAAACAATGACGTCTCCTCGGCGAGGGACAATCGATAGAACGATGATTAAGTTGATTGCAATTCCAACAATGCGGTGGAGAAGCACCGACAGGATTATTCAATTTTGCGAAAGAATCTCTAGAGGGAGCGCAATTATCATTGGGTGAAACGGCGATCGTATGAATCCTAGGATGGGCTCTAGGCCTTTGATACGCGAGGTCAGGCTCTAACATGCGACTAACGTTAGTTGGGGGCCCACGAAACCCTTGAGCACGTACGTGTGCATCTTCAATTGCCTTACAAGTTTGGATCAAATTTGCGATAGTATGGATAGTCTCCAGGGCCAAATGTGTTTGGAAATGCGGCAATAAGTTTCGTCGGATCAAGCTAAGCCGCGTATACGTCGAGGGCACCGAAGGTAAACGGCGGAATAAATTTTCCATGACAGCCACGAATACAGTGACCGGCTCGTCAGCACCTTGAGTGCGATTCCGAATCTCATCCCATAACCCGGACTAATAATAATAATAATAATAAAGGGTCTTTATTTTCCAACATACGGTAATATGTACATAATTAGAGAGAATAAACGCAATATGTGTAGTTGGAAAAGCGCCGAAGATCAGATAGCACTTCCACAAGGAACATGCTCCTGTTTTCCATCTTAAGCGCTAGATTTCTACATATTTACAAATAAACAGTGTACGACATAAAAGAAAAAAATGCTGTTTTCACAATAACAAGTTGGATAGATTCAGTAGTTAGTAGTACTACGAATAGTTTAGATTGGCATCCCTAGGTCAGTAAGAAATTTTAAAGGTTTATAAGATATTTTTTGTAATTGTATTTAAACGCAGATAATGATTTTTTTTTTATTTGAGAGGGTATCGAGTTGTAAATTTCGTGATTTGGTATGAGAACGATCGCTTAAACAATTCGGTTCGATGGGGAGGCGGAGTAAGCGTTCCTTTGTAACGTATATTTATATTATGTACGTCTGCTCGAAATGAGATTTTGTTATTTAGATATTTTGGAGCTTTATGGGTAATAATTTTATGAAATAAGCAAGCTGAATGTAGCAAACGCCTCTTAGACATATTTAGCCACTCGATCTCAGACAGTTTATGTGAGACATGATGTCTACGTCTTATCCCAAAAATTTATCGTAGACACGAGTTTTGAACTACCTGAATTCTGCGCGCATCTTCGGCATCTATGCACGGGCCATATACAGTATCAGCAAAGTTAAATTTGGACAGCACTAAGGACTCGCAGAGCATAATTTTAACTTTTCGATTAAGAAAATGCCTGTTGTCATATATCATTTTTAGATTTGTGTATGCCAGTCGGATGCAATTACTAATGTGAGGCTTAAATTTTAAAGAAGTATCAAAAATTAGTCCTAAATTCTTGGCTTTTTCAACAGGTGCTATATTATGACCGTCTACTGTTATCTGTAGTCTATTTGCAAGTTCAGATCTGACATTAGGTTGTCCAAATAACAAAACTGAGGTTTTAGAAGCGTTAATATTTAGAGAATGTAATTTACATTTCTCGATTAAAGTATTGATATCACGGTTAATTTTGTTAACTGCATCTGCATAGTTATGTGGGTAGAAAGAGTAGTACAGCTGTGTATCGTCGGCATAACAGTGCATATTACAATGTACAACAAACCTCCAAAAGTGGGAGGTATAAATAGTATATAACAAGGGACTTATTATTGATCCCTGCGGAACCCCCGATGACACACCGACAGGGTCAGACATTTTATCGTCAATTTTTACTCTTTGGGTCCTTCTTGTTAGATAACATTGAAAAAAGTCAATAGCTTTGCTACCTAGACCAATAGCTTGTAATATTGCTAAGAGTATTTCATGATTTATTGTATCGAATGCTTTTGTAAAATCGATAAGAACAAGTACTGTAGCCTTTTTATTGTCTGTCTCTTTCAGTATGTCATCAGATATATTTAACAACGCCGTCTCACAGCTGTGTAATGGACGAAATCCTGATTGTGTTTCAGGTAGTATATTATAGCTTGTAACATGCTCACGAAGCTGCGATTCTACCACCCTTTCTAGCACCTTTGATAACGTAGGCAGGATGCTTATAGGCCGCAGGTCCTTGAATTCAACGGGGTTAGTATTTTTGGGAATAGGCAAAATAAGCGCTTGTTTCCAAGCCTCCGGAAAAGTACCATTTTCTAAACAAAAATTTATAATATGGGTTACGTGAGGCAAAATATAAGGACAACACATTAACACTAGCTTAATATTGAGATCATCATAACCCTGAGCTGTAGTTTTAATTCCATAGAGAATTTTTTGAACATCAAATGTAGAGACAGTTTTGAAATGAAAGGTATCTATTTCTGAATTTTTCATATTTTTATAATAATCTACAGTTGTTTGATTTGCTGGCACATGAGGTATACTGCTTACATAATAATCGTTAAGACTATCAACATTATTCTTTAAATAATCAGGAATAGGGCTTTTAGTTTTCTTAAGGTTTAATAACTCCAAATCCCGCCATATTTTGTTCACCCCGTTTACTCTAAGTATGTGTTCAAAGTACGCCCTCTTTTCATTTCTACATGCAAGTGTTGTATAGTTTCTCAATTGTTTATAATAGTTATGATGCACTACACTTTTTGTTCGTTTCCACCTACTGCGAGCCTTATTCCTAAGCGAAATGAGTAAACGCAGATTATCAGTTAGCCATGGCGAAAAGTTCTTTGTAATTTTAATAGTTTTAAGAGGTGCATGAATATTTATAAGATTTAATAAGTTTTCGTTCAAAAATTTTAACTTGCCATTAATATTATTAATGTTGTATATTATTTCAAAGTTAATTAAAGTAAGATCGGCATGGAATTGATTTTGATCAAAATTTCTAAAATTTCTTATTGTTTTATAAACAGGTTTGATTGCATTGCTCTTAATATTTAACTCACAGTAAGTTAATTCGTGATCAGACAAATGGTCAAGAGAGATTACATTTACATTTCTTACAATATTATCAGTATTTGAAGTTATTATAAGATCAATCAGTGTTGCCGAATTAGGCGTAAGACGAGTAGGTGAGTTCACAATTTGTATTAGGTTAAAAGCTTCGAGCATTGAGTTAAGTTTTTGAAAAGCAGGCGAGTTAATTTTTAATAGGTCTATGTTAAAGTCACCAAGACAGAATACATCATCATATTGAGGCAGCAAATCAGAAAACTGTGATTCTAACACATTTAGAAATTCAATGTATGATGAGTCTGGCTGCCTATACACAACTCCTATCGCGAAATTTTGCTTGTTTATTTTAATTTTTACCCATAATTGTTCTATACTATCGTAGCTCTCAATAATAGATAAAGAAAAGGAATCTTTGACGTACATACCCACTCCACCTCCTCTCCCCCTTGAACGATCCCTTCTTACCAACTTATATCCCTCCATTGTAATAAAATTGTTTGTTGTGTTAGGGGTCATCCAGGTTTCGGTTAAGCATATTACAGAATAATTGGCTGATAGGACGTGTTCTTTAAGTTCATCGAATTTAGGCAAAAGTGATCTGATGTTGAGCTGAGCTAAGGTTACCAATCCATTCATATCTAACTACAAAGAGAAAGAGAAAAACAAATTAACAAGACAAAGAAAACAGTGCGTATAATTACAAAGCAAGAACAAAAAATGTTTATTTTGCTTATACTAGCAGTGATAATAAAAAAAATTAAACTGAATAAGGTCAAAAGTTTATATACTACATTTCTCAAGCAGCGAAGGTCGATAACAAGTATTTCTGAGGTTACAACTTAAAATGAAATTGGAAATTGTTTATAACAGCTAAATAACTAAAATTTAACTTCACATCAATTAACGTAACAGGTATTTTCCGAATATTTGGATTAATCAAGGAAAAGTTTAATAATAATGTGCAGAAACCAACAAAAATTAGCGGATACGAAATTTAAAAAGAGAATGACTAAATAAATGATAACATATGCAAAACATAGGTAAGAACCTATTAATAACTAAATAAATAATATTATAATTTATAATAGATGCAATCCAAACAGAGCGGCAAGGTTGTGATGCAACTGCAGGTATCTGCATTTGGACAGAGGTATTTTATTATTTGTGGTTTGTTTGTTTACAGTTTTGTAGGTCTGCCTGCGTTCGAAGATAATGCCTCTGATTATTTACGAGGACCGTGACCACTCCATCGTTTGTCCATGCACTTCGATAGCCCCATGTGTGCTGAGCGTCTTGAAGTAGTTTTTGACGCGCAGATGTAAGGACTTCTTGTATGCGATAGCCAGAGCCTTTTAGTTTACTTTTGTTATTGAATATCAGTTGCTTAGTTTTATAGTTCACAAATTTTATTATAATTTGCCGTGGTTTATTATCTCGCATTTTTCCAACACGATGAGCCCGTTCTATGCTGTCTTTGGGTAGTTTAACTGCCAGTTTTTCCTCCAGTAACTCAATCACCTTATCTTCCACTTTTTCGGCAGGATGTTCTTCCAGTCCAAACACACGCAGATTACTGCGTCTAGAGTACTGTTCCAGAGCAGACAGTTTTTCGTGTAACAAAACATTTTCACTTTTTAGAACACTGATATCACTCTCAAGTTTAACAAATTTGTAATTTAAAGCACTTAACACCTTGTCGCTAATCTTAGCAACAAGATCCATTATAAACGTTTCATTCTCTAGAGAGGCTTTTATGCAATTTGATACACTCTGGTTTATTTCAGCTACCTGTTCTCTGGTTAAGGGCATTTTAAATTTAAAACTTGTGAATATTAGATTCAGAATATGAACGACCTCGCTTGCTTGAAAACACGTCTAGTCGCCACGAAGCATTCACGACATATATCATAATCGCAAGGGAGAAAGGCAGCACGCAATGCCCTAACTAAAGCATCCCAATCACATACTGTATCCCTAATCGAACGGTACCAAATTAATGCGTGATCAGTAAAGAATTCGACAGCTGACCGGAAGAGTTGCTCTTTCGAAACGCCACGTGCGATACGTAATTCCTCTATTCTTTCCAGAAAACTAGACAACCCCGAATGGCCATCAAAACTAAGGTTCCATTTATTAATCGGTAAGTAATTGTTACAGCGAGACGCGGGTTCAAACGCTTGGGTACTATTTAGGCCCAAAGGCGATTGGAATGAACGAGGGTTACTAATGCCAGGCAAACTAAATCGGACTTGCGAGGGAAACTCGACAGGAGCTCTAGATTGACTGTGAGGATGATCGTGCGCATCATCGAGACTTTGCTCATCGACCTGCGAATAATTGTCATCCAAATTTAATAAGTTAGCCACGCGTGAAACCGAAGGCGCTGTAGTTTCGCTAACCGACGCTAATTTCACTTCCAGATCATCCATAGCTGTTAAGCAGCGATTATACAACTCATTCCTCCTATCGCACAAAGATCCCGTAGGGTTCAAGCGTCCCAGACGATTCGACACATGCAACAACCTAGTCTGAAGGCGCTTATAATCGCCGCTATTACGAACAAGATGTCCCAGGGCCAAAATTTCCTCCACTAAAATCCCCAGTTTCCGGAAACAAATATCTAGTTCCTCCTCAATATTCAATTCAATTCCGGGAAAAGATGCATTTCCAGATTTCTCCAATCTAATGCGTGCACGCAAGAGCTTACGCTTATCTCCAGAATTACCGTCACAACAGACACCCCTAATTCACAGTTCGTAATCTAACTCCTCTACAAGAAGCCGATCGACATCCATACTGAATGATTATGACAAGAAAACCCAGTAGAAAATTGACAGATAATAAATAATAAAAGCGCGCGACGCGAAGGCACACGAGGGACGCAACGTGCAAAACTTTGATAACTAATCACGATCAAAGAATGTCTTATTACTAAATTTAGAAAAACAAAACGCGGGCTACCAGCGTACAATCGCAAGAAGTTCTCCAGGCACTTATCAAATAATCCAGAAGCAAAAAAAATTGAACGCGGTCCAATAGCAATAACCTCCGAACCAGAGCACAATTACATAAATTTGCAATATTTAAAATAATGGATTAGGTTCATGCACAAATCTTAATAACTAATGGAATAAATATAGCTTAAAATACTGTTAGTACAACGCATGCAATATTATCACTAAATATTTAAATCGGCGCAAAACATCCTAACAATTCGAATGCAAAAGAAATGGTTCGCTAGCTACGGTTATCACATTAAATGGCAAAATTTGGAAACGCCAAAGCACACTTAACAAAAACGGGCCTCACGTTCGGCGCCAATTCCTTCTTGTTAGGCCTTTGTGATGTAAGATTCTGGGCAATCTTTCCAAGCAGCATCAAACAATATAAAAGGTACACTTGGGTGCAATTTGCCGGCCGCCGGCTCAATCGGTAGTAGGGTCGCGGAATTGATATCGGTAGAGTTAATTAAGTATACAAATGCCCAGTGCGCCAACAATTTTTGAAGGTACGACAATTGCACCCCGGTGAACTGTGGAGAAATTGTAAACTCGGTACCTAGCACATAATACTCCCTGTAAGATGGCTCCGATAAAATAACCGAACCGTAGCTAACACAAATCATATACAGATAATTTAAGATAGTTTAATTTCATGCATAAATAAGCTCTATAACTTTTACATTGACAATCTTAATTCTAGCATGAAATGAAGGATGAGAGCCGCCTTAATTAAGTAACACATGCACTAAATGTATTTACAGTTTGGACAAACATATACGTTACAACAAGTTAAAAATGGGCCACCTCGTCAGCGGCTCGCTGCGACAGACTCGAAGCTCTGGATCTGGGCGTCGTTGCGATCGTGGTTCGACGTCGGCCGAGAACGTTTTGCGGTCGTCGGTGGCCTAGGGGGCCGACAATAACAGCGCCGCTCCCACAGGTCGAAAGGCCAAACCTCGGGGCTAATTACCTCCGAAAAACGGTACCCTCTTGTGCCCTAATAGAGCGCCGGCGACAAGGAGAAGCGGGCCCGTGAAGGCTCGACAAATCGCCTCGCGAAACGTTGCGGCACGTGGCCCAGCAGGTCCAGCGACTCCAGGACGAAAACGCAAATTGCGTCAAACACGGCTCGAAGGCGCAATGTTGCCTAGTACGTCTTGCTGTAAGAGGGAAAACAGGGCTCTAATAGAACACGCACGGACAGGCCTCTCAGCGTAAAATAGCTACTCACCCCAGAATGGTTTTTGGGCGCAGAAAAGGAACAGCTCGAATATGCTAACACCAAATAGATCCGCCTTAGCGAAGGAAACCAATGTCCTTAATTATGTTCGGGGGGCTTCAATCCACGAAAACGTGAGGGCATTCCTAAATTCACATCTCCAACTCGACCAAATAGCCCTAAATAAGCATCCCCGAACTAGTGAATAGCACTAAAGAACTGCTCGCTTCGAAAGCTGGCGAAGAAGACGCGTAGCGAGTCTCGGCCTGCTAATGGTTTTTCCAGATAAAAGCTATCGTCAGAAGACACGGCCGAACGCCAATGCGCAACGCGCGGGAAAATAGCGTTCAAATTCAAAATTATGGCAGGCGGCGCATTCTGCACGTAACAGGCTGTATTTGAAAATCGCGGTTCAAGCGGAAAATATCTAGAAATTGCGTATGATAGCTTAAGGTCTATTCCTCCTACCAGTGTGGAGTCTGAGCGGATGTTCTTGTCATCAGATTACTTTTGTAACCATTTGCGCTCAAAATTAAGTAATCAAACATTAGACACGTCATTTTTACGTTCTCATTATTTAAATTTGACCAAATATTAAGAACACCAATTATTTTAATATTTGATTAATAAAACTATTGAATTTAAAAAGTTAAGATTATTTTTGTTCGTTTGATTAAAGTCTGAAGTTAGACATTTCTGTTATTGGTAAAAGCTTATTAAAAATTGAAATATGATTTTTTCTGAATGCTTTTATTTCCTCAATAAATCGTCACCTCTAATTTAGAGGCTCTAATCTCGAATCTAGTTTTGAGAGTATGTAAACAGTTGTTATATTTACTCCGAAAACAAATCCAAATACTGGGTCTTTTCGAGTGAATTATACAACCATAATTGAGGTGCGATTAGCGGATATAACAAGTGAGACATAGAGTAAGAAATCAAGACTGCAGATAACCAGGTCAGATTAAATATAAGAATAAACATTATAACCTCATAGTAAAGCTGATAAGCAGTAACCGTGACCTCCGAGAAATAGACGCGAGAAATAGTTACTCGCGCGCATAATAGGATAGGCAACACACCATACAATAAGCGGTATAACGGAAAGCATACACACAGGCGAATATAAAACAACTACTTCTGTAACAGTTAATAATGAGTCAGGGGAACCCAGAAAGCGATGATTATTCAACAGACGAGGGAAGGAAGAGGAGAAGAGCTGAATGCCTAGAAGAAGGTTTTGAAAAATCAAAAAAGGCACCAAGAACACCAACTAAAGCACATAAAGATGACAAACTGGACATGATATTAAGACTGGTACAGGAAGTTAAAATTGAGATTCAACAAGTAAGATCTGACCAGAAAAAATATAGCGAGAATATGGAGAAGATACAAATAGAATACGCGAACTTAAAGAGAGAAAACGAACAAATCAGGAAAGAAAACCAGGTAATTAAACAAGAACTAAATGTAATTAAAAACAACTTGGAATGGGCTGAAAAGGATAAAAGGAAGAATAACATTGTAGTCAATGGAGTAACGATGGGCACAGAGGAAACTGCAAATTTAATACCGGTAATGGAAAATTTCCTAAAAGAGAAGCTAGAGGTAGAGATCATGGTTAAAGAGGCTTACAAAATTGGTCCGAAAAGCTGCCTGGTGAAACTACGAAATGTAGATGACAAAGAGAAAATTATGAAGAGAAAAGCTAAGCTGGGAAGAATACCGAATGAAAAAATCTACATAAATGATGATCTAACGCAAAAAGAAAGAGAAAAGCAGAAACAGATAAGGAAAAAAGCAACAGAAGAGAGGAGTATGGGTAAAAACATTAAAATTGGTTATAATAAGCTTATAGTAGACGGGAAAATATGGAAGTGGAATAAATTTACAGAAGAACTAGAAGAGTCAAAAAACTAAAACAAAAACCTACGGACGGATATAATACGACGACAAAGAACGCAAAGGAAAAGGATACGAGTATAAACAATAATTTAGTTGTAGACGAAATAATCAAAACACAAAAGGCAAAAAGCGAAGGAAAGAAGGGGCGTAGGGAAGATAAAGGAAATTGCAATAAAAGCAAGGAAAGTCTCCTAAGAATTGCTACATGCAACCTACAGGGAACAAATCAAGCAGGGGCATTAAAGAATCTGGTGGCGGAAGTTAGAAAATACAATATAGACGTAGCAGCTCTACAAGAAACAAAACAAATAGACAGCACGATAATGGAAATTGAGGACTACACATTCTTCGGAAGTGGCGATGTAAATAAAGTCTTCGGTACAGGTTTTTTAGTAAAAAAAAAATTAAAAGAAGTAGTAGTAAAATTTGAGACTATCGGAAAAAATATGCTACCTAAGATTTAAAAGTAAGCAAAGGAAAGTAAGTATCTTAAACATACATGCCCCCACAAATGAAAAAGATGATGAAACCAAAGATGAGTTTTATGAGCAACTAGAAGGAGTGTATAGAAACCTACCAAAAAATGATGTAAGGATGGTAGTAGGGGATTGCAATGCCCAAATAGGTAGAGAAGAGATGTACAGGTCTACAATAGGTAAATACAGCAAACACCCAGAGAGCAACGATAATGGAAGAAGACTGATTGGGTTTGCTGTAGAAAATAACCTGCGTATCAGTAGTACATATTACGAACACAAGAATATACACAAAGGCACATGGAAACACCCAAACGGCACAACGGTTAGTTAAATTGACCATGTACTAATACACAAAAAATACAGTAGAAGAATTGCGGATGTAAGAAGCTACAGGGGTATGGACACAGATTCAGACCATTTCATGGTAAGATTCAGCATGAAGCAGGAAGTAGAATATAGTAAGCAGAAAGTTAAAAAGAACAGCATGGAAATTAAAGTGGAAGATCTGAAAAATACAGAAATCCAGGCAGAATTGAAACAACAAATAGGGACATCACTGATGAAACTGACACCGACGTATACCATAGAAGGAAAGTGGAAACAGTTGGAAAAAGTAATGCAATCAACATCGAAGACAGTGTTATCAACCCAGTACAGCAAAAATAAAAAAGAATGGTACAATGAACAATGCAGAGAAGCTCTACAAGAAAGAAACAAATCAAGAGAAAAGGCCCTCCGAACAGCAACAGAAGAAGAGAATATCAGGAAAAAAGGAAGGATGCAAAACAAATCTGCAGGCGTGCTAAGAGACAATTTAGAGAAAACGAAATACAAGCGCTGGAAGAAAGATACATAAATAAAGAAATAAGAAACTTCTATCAAGAGGTAAGAAAATGTAAGAGTGGATACCAACCAAGAACGTTATTCTGTAAAGATAAGGAGGGAAATCTAATCGGAGAAGAGAAAGGAATAACAAAAAGATGGGGGGAATACTTCAAAGAGATCCTAAACGAAGAGGGAATACAAGGAGAAGATAAAGAAGAAGAGGAAAGTGAGCATAGAGCGCAGGAGGAAGATGAAGTAGAACCACCCACAGAAGAAGAAGTGCAAGAGGTAATTAGTCGGCTGAAAGAAAACAAAAGTCCAGGAGAGAATGGGGTAGTGGCGGAAGTAATAAAGCACGGCGGAGAAGAACTGGGAGCAAGAATATGCGAACTATTCCGAGAAATATGGACGACAGAAACCATGCCGGCGAGTTGGGCAAACGCTTTGATATTACCAATATACAAAAAAGGTGACAAAACTGAGTGTAAAAATTATAAAGGAATTGCCCTTCTGGACTCCACCTACAAAATTCTAGCACACGTGATTAAAAACAGGCTGAATAGACGTACAGAGAAATTGATAGGTGAGTACCAGTGTGGCTTTCGAGCAAACAGATCAGTTATGGACCAAATATTTTCCCTAAAACAAACTTAAACACTGTGCTACGAACATAAGGTAGATCTATTCGCTTTATTCATAGATTTTCGCCAAGCGTACGATTCTGTTCGCAGGAAGCAGCTATACAACGCAATGAGAGAAATAGGAATACCTCCAAAGTTAACAAGATTAGTACAAATGACACTAAATGACACGCGAAATCAAGTTAGAGTGCACGGGAACATATCATCCAGTTTTGAAGTAAAAAAAGGTCTTCGACAAGGTGATCCTCTGTCATGTACACTCTTCAATATTGTATTAGAGGCAATCATAAGGAGAAGTAAATTGAACAGAACCGGGACAGTATTTTCCAAAAGTCACCAGCTACCCGCATATGCAGACGATGTTACTATAGTAGCAAGATCCAACAAAGAGCTGCAAAGAACTGCAAGAGTACTAGAAAAAGAGGCGAAAAAAATGGGATTACAAATCAATGAGGGAAAAGACAAAATACATGGAAATGGGGAAAAAAGGGAAGGAAGAAACCGAAGAAGTGGAAAAAATATCTATTAAACTAGAAAACAACCGTGTATTAAAGTGTGAAAAA
This sequence comes from Agriotes lineatus, assembly GCA_940337035.1. Taxonomy (NCBI): domain Eukaryota; kingdom Metazoa; phylum Arthropoda; class Insecta; order Coleoptera; family Elateridae; genus Agriotes; species Agriotes lineatus. Next base: position 17,304 of record CALNHX010009351.1, read on the forward strand.
GATAAAAGTTTTGTGTAGGGTAACAAAAGGGAATAGATGTGCGGGGTGCTTTAAATGAGGTGTTAAGTGCAAGAAATACATCGAGGAACACTAAGCTCAGAATTTATAAAACGGTAATACGCCCAACGGTTACGTACGCTAGTGAGTCCTGGGTTTTAAATAAAGCAGATCAAAATCAAATAGAGATTTGGGAACGAAAAATATTACGTAGGATTTTTGGGGGAAAAGAACGGCAGAAGGGTGGGAAAGAAGAAACGAGGAAGTACTACTTTTGTATGGTCAACCAAACATAACAAACGTGGTGAAGGCGCAAAGGTTAAGATGGTTAGGGCCACGTGGAAAGATCAGACGGGGAAAGAACTACAAAAAAAGTGTTACATGGAAGGCTAATGGAGGATAAAAGACGCGGACGACCAAGGCAAAGGTGGCTGGACAGTGTTAAAAGAGACTTACACACAATAGGTGTAACAGACTGGACAAAAAAATCACAAAATAGAACAGAATGGAAATTAATTGTACAAAAAGCCCTGGGCCATAATGGCTTGTAACGGCAATATATATATAATCTCGAATCTAGACGAAAGCTTTTCTAAATATCGAAAATATCGGGATTCCGGTATTCGTAAAACTTCAATATGGAAAATACCGGTTTTGGTAAAAGGGACCGGTATTGCGACCCCCTAATAGAAAGTGAGGGATTAATTACTTGAAATATTTGATGATGGAACGAATTTCTTTGAGTATTTTAAAATTTCTGAAACTGATTAATATATTGCTTCCTATCTTATTCCAAATATTGAGTTTCAAACTTGTGTCCATATATTTCAGATTAGATAGATCATAAAAAACAGGATAATTCCGAACCAGTTCTATAAGTTGTTCATCATTCATATTCGCAAATACACACAAACGATTGACCAACTATACTCCAAAAAACACGTCCGTGAAATGGCAAAAATATCGTCGGCGACGATATGTAAACTCACGGTACGGAAGCTGCACTGACACGGAGGGCTAAAATACGGCACGGTGCCGGACATGTGTAGAGCGTCAGTTAAATTCAAAGCAACGATATTATTTTCACAGAACTGAGCGGATGCGGCACTGACACTGTACTGATATGTGTGAATAGACCTTAATAAGGTTAACACAAATGACATGGAAAATAAAGTAAAAGGACATGGAGACATATCATCAAGTTTTAAAGTCAAAAGAAGGCTACAACCACGTGAGCCACTATCGTCACACTTTTCATTATCGTATTGGAGTCAATTATAAGTAATTTAAATAGAATCGGGACAGTATTTTCTAAAAATCACCAGTTATTCTCTCATGTGGACGACGTCACCATAGTAGCAAGATCCACAAAGAGCTGCAAAGAACTGTAAGAGTGTCACAAATTGAAGCACGGCTAATAGGACTGAAGGTCAATGAGGAACAGACAAAATATACGGAAATTGAAAAAGTAGGAAAAGAAGAAACTGGAGGTGTCAAAAAGATAACTATTAAATTAAAAAATAACCGATGGCTCAAGTGAGAAAAAGTTATTAGTTTTTGGAATTGCTAATCACAGACAAAGGTGGATTCTGTATGCGAGATACCGGTATCCCAGATACAAAAAATACACACGTTCAAATGGAGCTGTTCACACGGCATTCAGCGACGCATACAGTATCGTGCTGCAGAATTTCGGTATCTCCCTCTGTCCGCCGGCTACAAATTCTGTATCTCGGATACCGATTTACCATTAGAGCATATGGAGCCGTTCAGACACGCATACTTTTGCAAGCCAGAACACACGATATAACATAGGCGTAGCAGATTTCTTTCAACTTCTATTTAAATCGAATGAGCAATGCGTTCGTTACTATAAAACGATCATAGAATGTACATTATTTGACAATGAAAAATTTATTAGCTTAAGTAGAGCCCAATCTCTCTCTTTGAATACAGACTAATTTGACAGAAACAAAGAACAGCAATGCTAGGTCCATAACAGCACGGCACTGGACTGTTCTCACAAGTGACTGAAGGCCGGCGTCTCAGATACAGTCGCTGCGTCTGAACAGACCGCGACACTGTATATATATATGTATATATCATATGGGATAGATTTATTAATTTTCACTACATTACAGCAAAAACTAACAATTTTCAAAACAGTTTTTAGTATTTCATTTTCTAGTTGAAGGCTGTGTCATTTAGAATATACCTGATAGATATACAGGAATACAAATGTTTGTTTTTTTTTCTAAATCGTAAATGAATTCTGAAGTACCGCCCTCCCCCCTCACTCAATACGCTAAAGTAACAAAGGCTGCAAAACAATGTTGTAGGTAAAAAGGAAACAATATTCTTCTGGGGAAAGTTCTCCTTAACTCTTTTATGCTTCACGTACCCCCTGGAAATGTGTATTTAATAGTCGTACCCCTTGTATAGATTGATAAAACTATAGTTTTAGTATAACAATGAGATAAAATAAAAGAATTATGTACCTTATTAAATGTTGTATTCATAAATTATAGCAGGATACCCGTTTCCACCACTTGGGAGTGGAATTTCAGAAAGCCTCCTATTGTATTTTAAGAGATATTGAGAAATGTCGTGAAAACACATTTGACCTCTTTTCACCCCTTACGGCAAAATCCTGAAATATGTTTTAGACACTTGCATTGGATACCTATGCTAGCAAACACCAAGTTGATATCTTATCAGGTCTAACAGATATTGAGGAATTCGTGAAAACACACTTTTCTCCTTTTCACCCCATTAGGGGTCAAATTTCAAAAAAAAATCTCTTAGCACTACCTTACGTAACAAATTGAACCTTCTGCCCAAATTTGAAGTTTGTAGTACCAATGGTTACGGCTCTGCGTTGATTAGGCAGGGTTTTGACTTTCGTTTATAGATATATTGATATATATATAGATATAGGTTTTCAGTTGCTTTATAGATATAGATATATACATAGATTAAACAAAGTGTATGTCATTGCGTCATTACAATACCGACTGTGTGATCGATAGAATTAATCACGTTTGATTGTTGCTTATAGTGTTCCACAGTGTTCGTCATAAATTTGGACAGATACGGAAAATTGTGTTATCCATTTATCTGAAAATGTGATGTATCTTCCCAAACTAAAAATGCATTTGCCAAAATTTAAATATCTTCTAGAATAAGGTACCCTTATTTTTCAAAATCCGCAAAACTGTTATTTGGAATTATTTATTTTAATTTCACTTAAAAATTATAATTGTTTAAATTCTTGTTAGTGTTCGGATCGTTTGTTATTATATTTTTTGAAGATACCCTTTTTACTTCCTTTATCAAAGCCTATGACTTTGAAAAGAACTTTACTGTACACACAAGTTGGAATCCGGACCAACTACCAACTCCAACAAATAAGAACATCATTTTTTACACTGATGGATCTAAGTTTGAAGGGGGTACAGGCTCCGGTGTGTACAGTACCAATCCTAGAACCAACGAAAAAGTCAGTCTAGGAAAGTTTTGTAACATCTTTCAGGCTAAAGTACAAGCTATTAACGTATGGGCAAACATCAGCATAGAAAAGAAGCTGCTCAATCGAGACATACACATTCTCTCAGATAGTCAGGCAGCACTGAAAGCGCTAAACGCTTTCAGTACTTCATCGAGACTGGTCAAGGAATGCAAATCCAAACTTCAAACCTTAAGCCAGGGAAATACAGTAAAATTATGCTGGATCCCAGGTCACCAAGGTATTGAAGGAAACGAAAAGGCGGACAAGCTCGCAAAAGAAGCAGCCCGTAATGCAATGACCGGTCCAGAACCTGGTCTAAGCATTCAGAAAAACCAAGCCCACTCAGCCATTAATGAATGGGTCAACACCGCACACCAACTAAGGTGGAGAAACTACAATCAAGCAACACACTGCAAAAGATTACTAAAAACTCCGAATCCACAAACCACCAAAACCCTGTTGAGACTGAACAGAACTCGAATCAAGCAAGTAGTCAGTCTACTGGAGCATTCAGAGAATTTATGGACAGGATCAATATCTATAGAGATGAACCTGTTTGCAGACTATGCCAAGAGGATGATGAAACAGCCTATCATATCCTCTTTGAATGCCCAGCATTAGAGCGTAAAAGACCCGTGGAATCTAAATCTAAATCTACTTCCTTTTATGATAAAGGAAGTATTGGATTCACCCCAAAAATTTGAACTTGAGTTTTTAACAGATCTTCACGTTTTCGAGTGCCCTGAACCCAAAAAACATGTTTTTGTTCATTGGGCTGTCTGTCTGTGTGTGTGTGTCTATCTGTGAACAGAATATCTCAAAAACGAAAAGAGGAATGGCGCTGAAACTTCATATCTAAGTTTTGTGTACTATGTAGATGAGATAGCAAGCTTTTGAAGAAAATTGCATAACTGGAAGTAGGTGTTTACTCTTGTGATTTTTCAGTTTTTTTCGATTTTTTCAAAAACGGCTGTAACGATTTTTTTCAAACTTTACATTTTTAATGTGTATTGATGTGAGATAGGTGATTTTCCAGTTGAATACTTCTAAAATGGGTTTCTTTTGTTTTTTTTTTCTATATTTTTTATTAACTTCTATTTTAAATAGAACACCCGGTATATTATTACATTTTGAATTCAGTTTAAAATTTTAGAGAAAATTTGTCTCTTGAACTAACACTCTATTTTGTTCGGTTTCTGTAGAATTTGTAATTTTTAAAAATTTTTTGCAAATGCTTAAAAATTAAAAATACAATTTTTGGCTAATTACAAGATCTCCGTAAAAGGAAGTTGTGTGAGTGTATCACAACAGATTTTTTTACTTTGGACACACAAAAAAGAATTTTTTAGTACTAATTTCAATTAACATTATTTTCTGGTTGTTAAGTAAAAGAAACTCAAGTTTACAATACATATCTACTTATCATGTCCAATAACTTTGAAGTATCCCATTTTTTGTAACTCACAGGGTTGTAAGAAAAAATAGGAAAAACCAGTTAAAATTGTGTGTCGGAATAGGTGGCCCTCCCCGTATACTAAAGAAGAAATTTATATTTTGGCATTTTTGGCAAGTGCATTTTTAGTTTAAGAAGATGCAAAAACTTATTAAATTAAAATTTTCTGATAAATGCATAATAAAAATAATTCATGTGGCCAAATTTATGGTGGACACTGTATACGTACTATGTTATATAATATACAGAGTGTCCACCGACTTATTCCTAACATGGAAATCTCCTGTGATGAGAGATAGAGATTTGGTTAAATGCGATGAAATACTCCTCAGGTAAAGTTCTACTAAACCTCATAAATGACTTGAATATTTAACGTAATTCAGGCGCAGTAGCTAAAAATAGCATTTTTAACTTTTTGATTTTTATAAACAATTCGTTTATTTTAAGAGGAATTCGAATTTAATTTGCGCATTCTTAAGGCACTTTTTTAATAGGAATCTAATGGTCTATTCAGATTTTTAATTTTTTTATCGTAGTTGAGTTATAACAGTCAATTTCATTTTCTTATGTGGGTCATAGTTGGCTATAACGCCTTTATAAAGAGAATTGTTTTCCCTTTTCAAAAATGTATAATTTGTTATAGCTAATAGAAAAATTAACGGCGAAAAAAGTTTAAAAAACCTATTTTCTCTTTTACAAGTGAACATCGGTCATAAAGTTTGCTATTTGAAGGTTTTGAAAACGCGGAAATAAAGAAAATGTATTTATAGTCATTACCAATGCATGTAGTAAAAACGTAGAATGCTTTGAGAAATGCTTAGAATGTGCATTAAATCAAATTATAATAAAAAATTAGAAAAGATGTTCAAGCACTTGTCCATTATTTTCCAAACATAGTATGATTTATGGACATTAGATTTAGATTAGATCATAGAATCGTGAAGTTTTGTCGGCGTAATGTAAAAAATGAAATATTTTGTGCAAAAAACTGTTGAATGGGCAAAAGTGATAATCTGGAGGACCTCGCCCATAAACGTATTCTGGTTATGAAAGAAGCAACGAAAAAATTCGGAAATAGAAGTGTGTTTACGAATAATGGAACTATTTTCGTTAAGTATGATATCATTTATAAAATCAAATCAACAGATGACGATAATGTCATTAATCCAAACATTTTTTAAATGCAGGGGGCGTTTTACCGTGAACTTGTGTATTAATCTGTTGTACAGGGCACACACAGGAATTGTGGTTTTTAAAAATGCATTTTAATGTTTTTATTTTTTGATATGTGTATTTTTGTCTCTGTTTTGAAGACTCAAAGTTATGGGTAGCAGTAAAAACTCAAATCTTTTCAAGTAGCGCATTTAAATATTTGGTCACTTTTGCCAAAAATATATTATATTCCAAACAATGTCCCGGAGTCTGATAAACTATTTTTATCAGAGACATATCCAGCTTCACATACAAACAATAATGCTATTTTTATTCCAAACTATAGTACGAGGGCCGTTTTTTTTTCAACCTCCGATGAGCCATAACAAAAAGGCAAGTGTAATAAAACAATGATTTTATTACTAAAAGTTATGTACACTTATGGTTACTTTTCGACATAATCACCTTGGAGATTGAGGCATTTGTCATACCTGTGGACAAGCTTTCCAATACCCTCTACATAAAATGTTGCTGCCAATGAATTAAAATTAGTCTTGACCTTGTCTTGAAGCTTCTCGTTATTGTGGAAGCGCTGCCCTCCTAGCCACTTCTTCAGTTCAGGAAAAACATGGAAGTCACTGGTGCTAGGTCGGGACTGTATGCAGGGTGATTGAAAATATTCCATATTACTCAAGGAGCCGGTGAGAGGTTCATATAGTGCTGCTGTAACCCAACGGCTCGAGCAACTTCAATAGGATATTTTAGATAGATAGAGTTATGATAATTAACGATGACAGTAATGTTGAAATATATGATTTGCAACCTTTATTGTAGGGAGGGATAGCAATATTTGTTAATATTAACAATACAACGTGATATGTTGTAAAATGAAATAAATTCTACAACAGAAAGTTCATTTAAAAATTCAAAACATTTGACACATCACCTAATAGTTTTCTAGTTACAAGCTTTAGTGTGTAAATATTCCAAGAGTGTATTTAGAATAAACAGTTTTAGTAGCGCATTTAGATTCAATTGTGCCTAAAACGTTGTACGTGCCCCAGGTCAAAAGGAAGTTTATACCCTTGGACGAATAAAGGCCTTCCGTTATGCGTGGAACCTCAAACTTCATCATTGGATGTAAACTTTATCTTTCCGTCCTCTATACATAAATAACTATTTTGTTTAGAATATAAGTTTTCTTTACAAAACGGTAGACAGTAGTTATTTATGCATTAATGGCATAATCAATAAATTATGCGGAATGCTTTAAATTTCTTGAGAGCTATAATCTTGATTATGCACTTGGTACATATAACATTTCATTTTGTTCTCGAAAAGGACAAAGTTTTAAAATTCAGTGTTTTGGGCACAGGCGTCATTGTTATGATGGCACTGTAAGACTTGGTTTTACTATAGTTGCTGTGTAAATTGTTGGTGTTGCTGTATTGTTTGTTATACTGCTTAGCAACGTTATAAGCCCCTCGTGGACCAGTAAAGAAGCTTATGGTTCTAAAATAAAATAAATATAATTATCTGTAGTTTGCTAATTCTAATATTTCTAATAATACCTATTTGTTCCAGGTGTTACAATCTCGGAAGTTCCCATAATCGTATATTACTGAGCAAAAAAGTATTACTGCCAAAGCCGACATTAAACTACCTATGATGACCACTAATCAAAGAACAGCAGATATTAAGTTTTATAGTTCAACAGCCACTTCACTGCATAAATTAAGAAACTTAGGTGGCAATGAAGATATTACGAAATGTTCTATCAAACAAGAAATCATTGAAAGCAGTAATGACATTAGTGATTATTCGGAAATTGATATTAAATCTGAGCTTGAACTTAAAGACCAAAATGATATGACCCAAAATTCAACAGCACAGAATTTGGTTACACCTACGAAACCTCTTACAGGTGAAAAACCTTATTCTTGTTCTGTTTCTGAATTTAAATCTATCGAAAAGAATAGTATAGTCACACATATGAAGACTCATACAGGCAAAAACCTTATTCTTGTTGTGTTTGTGAATATAAAACAGCTAAGAAAAGTAATTTAGTCTCACATATGAGAACTCATACAGGCGAAAAACCTTATTCTTGTTCTTTTTGTAAATATAAAGCAGCTAAGAAAAGTACGTTAGTCGCACATATGAGAACTCATACAGGCGAAAAACCTTATTCGTGTTCTGTTTGTGAATTTAAATCTGTCGAGAAAAATAATGTAGTCAAACATATGAGGACTCATACAGGTGAAAAACCTTATTCTTGTTCCGTTTGTGGATTTAAAACTGCCCAGAAAATTCATTTAGTCATACATATAAAAACTCATACAGGGGAAAAACCTTATTCTTGTTCTGTTTGTGGATTTAAAACTGTCCAGAAAATTCATTTACTCACTCATATAAAAACCCATACAGGCGAAAAACCTTATTCTTGTTCTGTTTGTGAATATAAAACGGCTTATAAAAATAGTTTAGTCACACATATGAGGATTCATACAGGCGAAAAACCTTATTCTTGTACTGTTTGTGAATATAAAACTGCCCATAAAATTCATTTAGTTACACATATGAGGACTCATACAGGCGAAAAACCTTATTCTTGTTCCGTTTGTGAATATAAAGCAGCTAAGAAAAATAAATTAGTTGCACATATGAGAATTCATACAGGCGAAAAACCTTATACTTGTTCTCTTTGTGAATTTAAATCTGCTGAGAAAAATAATTTAGTCAAACACGTGAGAACTCATACAGGTGAAAAATCTTATTCTTGTTCTGTTTGTGATTATAAATTTGCCAGGAAAGATAGTTTAGTTATACATATGAGGACACATACATGTGAAAAACCGTAGTGTTGTTCTGTTTTTAATATAAATTCGACAACTTATAATAAAGTATGATCAAAATGAATTCAATCTAGTATGGCTATGGAATAGTTCCTAATTTATGAATGTAACAACGTGTATACCAAAAAGACTGTACTAAGGAGACGCAACTCCCGTTTCGAAGCGGGCCGCTAAAAGTTGACAAATATGGCGGTTGTCGTATAATATTATCCATTCACAAAATTCGTGAACTGTCAATGTCAAATATATGCTGAGTGTAACTGGAAATTCGGACCATGTTTTAACAATTAATAACACACTTGAAATACACTCCATTTGATTAACAACCGTGAACTGACTTTTAACGGCGATTACAGGCAGAGCTGAGCAAATTACTTTTAAAAAGTAATTAATTACTAATTACCGCTCAATGCAGTAATTTAATTACCAGAGATTCAATTACTCACAGGAAATAGTAATTCAATTACCAATTACCTAGTAATTGTAATTGTACAACATCAATTACTTTTTCAATTACTTTCAATAAAAATTATTGTCATATAGGTAGTTTTATATAGTAGAACCTTCTTGCAAGTTGCAACTATCATTAGTGTTGTGCCGATTCGTAATCGTAATCTAAAAATGCTTAATTTTTATGTTTTGTTAGCTATAGTAACCTATGGCAATGGCAGTGGGAGGGAATATAATACATTGACTACCGTTGCCATTAGAGACGGGAGGCAATGTGATTAATAATAAATCAACTAACCTCCTGGTTTTCATATTTAAATATTTTTGAATGCAGCTGAATACAAGAGATTGTCACATCATAAAATGTAAAAGTGTTGAATGTATAACTCTCGACTAAAACGTAATTTCCTCCCTTGCATGATTACAATTGATTAGGTACTGTTCTCGCAAACGCTGAAAAATTAAACTACATCCGCGGGAGCAGTGTTGCCAACTCTCTTTCGTAAAAAACCATTAACGCAGGAAAAAAACCACTAAACGCAGGAAAAAAACCCGCTAAAAGTGTACATAAAAAGCTAAACCCAGTAACATAAAAAAAACAGAAAACATAATTTCAAAATTTTAACTTTAGTTTTAGGTTATATACTTAATACGCACTTCCATGGTTTAAGTAATTAAAAAATATGTAACTTACCATTAGGTAATAAATAAGAATCTTCCAATTTTTACCGCACTGCACCGACATTAAAAAAATTTTAATAAGTCAGTTCTGAAAGAATTACATTGTGTACACTATGTTTAACAAAATGTAACTACTTTTTTAATCATTCAGTTCTGAAAGAATTTTGTCAACGTCTTCTATACTCAACTATTGTAAACTACTGGCCTGACTTCTACTTGGTTGTTCATACGTTTCTTTTGTGCCGAGTTTCATCAAGATATTTTGCGGCAAATTATATTCATGGCAACATTTTTTAGATCGTTTTAAACCGTAACGCACACTAAGAATTAAATTTAACGTCGATAATCCCGTTCTATTTTGTTGTTTATTTTTTGTGTTTTTTTTCATGGCAAATTCAGATATTTCTTTGAAGGGATTAAATTCACTTGCAGTCCTATAATTCAACACTTGCTAAACAAACGACAACAAACAACACGTAACACGATGGACTTTAAAACTGCCTGCACGAAACTGACGAGTGACAACTGAATTAATCCTTACCAAAAGTCCAATAAGCACGCTGTCAGAGGAGTGGGAGAGTTTGACGTATTAAATTGCCGTAAGATGACAGTAATGTTCATTCTTAAGAATATTTATTTTTGGCTCTACTAGTATGTTGAAATCTGCAGCATGCACGGCCAACTAAATTACTATGGCCTGCACATAGGGAACACTACAGTGCCTTTATATAGACAGTGGCGACAATACAACTAAGCCACACTCCCGCCGCCATATTTAGGCAAATTTCTAAAGGGTGTTTATTTAAATCCGTGATCAGAGTCGACTGTGATAAGTGTTTTACGTTTGGCAGTACTGAAAACATTCGAGATATGCAGGTTAAGATTTGCGTCAGTTTTGACATAAACTGACGCAAAACCGAACCTACTAACCTCGAATTTGACATAGACTGACAATACACTTCAGTACTGCCAAAAGTATAACACGAATCACAGGTGATTTAGCATAAACATGGCGGCTAAAACCACGTGATATAGGCAGCACATCAAAAATAGGACACCCCATTGTCGCCACTGTCTATATAAAGTCACTGTAGGGAACTAAGGTCACTAAATCACGTTAGCTACGCTAACACAGGTAGGGAAACTCGGAGTTATTTATGTCAAACCAAACTCGTTTTTACCAGTGGCGTACCCAATCAGTTGATAGGTTATAACAGAAATAAATTGAAGTTTGTGTACCTAACGCGAACGCAATAAATAAATATTACATAAAGAATTATTTGTAAACGTTTTCCACCTTAAAAAAATTAATTATCACAAAAGCTTTAGCGAATAGTTTGTACCGCTCGCTGCATTCCAATACTTCGGTACCTCACATACACGTAAATCATGCATGTCGTCTAGTGGTCTATTTATTTCTTCCAACCACTTCTGCCGTTTTATGCTATTTCTTGGTCCTTAATTTGCAATAAGTTATTCATTAAAAAGTATTGCTAAATATTGCAGTTTAAATTACCTTCAGGGACTTGAAACAGCGTATACCCTTTTATGCTATTGTTCAGGCAACCTTTAACGCAGCAAATGAAAACCATAATGCTATTAAATATAAATACGTTTTCACAAAATTCGTCGGGAGAACTAGGGAATCCGAGATTACAATCATCTCTTCAGGTCATAATTAAGGTAAATGATCTGTAATCGTGAAAAATTACCTTTGATATTTCTCCAGATCTTCAAGTTTCAGGGTCAGTAGACGAAACACATTTTAAATTGCGGTTAAAAACGATCTGCCTAACTTACAACCTAGAGAAAGGATTGTGGCATCGCATTCGAAGGATATACATTAATAATAAGAAAAAATATTTATGCCCTTACTAGTAGCGCCTATGGTAAATTTGACATTGACAAACTCGTTTTTTGAACCTGTCAAATGGTGTTTCCCTACCTGTGTTAGCGTAGCTAACGTGATTTAGTGACCTTATAGGGAACACCACCTGCAGCCACCTATTGTGAGAATTTACAAGCATTTTGGTGTGTTTCTTAGCTCAAATGTCAAAATTTGAAGTTTAAAAATTAAAAGGTTAGCTGCAGCTACACCGTGAAATCTCAGTGTATTGTGTGATGAAATTTAACGCTATTTCCATGGTGGAGAATAACGCGTGCTAGACAGCCGACCCAAATTCGTCGTGTTTGCGCAGTGAAGTCAGTATCTAGGAGAATCTTGAGGTCGCCAATTTAGTGAGTACACGTTGTGTTTGTTTAGTTTTTTAATAGTAATAATGCCGTCCTGTGCCGTTTCGAGTTGTAAGAATGACAACAAGAAAACTAAGGGTGCCGAAATAAAATATTTGAGGTTTCCAAAGGATGCGGGTGTAGCGAAAAGGTTGATAACCCCCTGCACAAAACAGTAACCCCCTGTAAGCTGAAAGCTAAAATTAACCTCAAAAATGGTAAGTCGAAAATATTTGGTTTAATCTGTATTTAATGTATGCTATTTGCTTCACATACAGCTTGTATATGTTCAATCCACTTCGCGAGTAATGCTTACGAAGTACCTCTGAAGCACCAATTGTTGAATTACACTCCAAAAACAGCAAGACTTTTGAGACAAGATGCTGTACCCATGTTGGAATTCCCAAACACCTTCCAACCATGCTTCAAAGTGTCTCCAAACATTCTAGTAATGAAAAGTAAGCGAAAGTTGGACGAACGTTTAGAGCGAGCTGGTAAAAGGGAACGACGAGCTGCAGTAGAGGACATTTTAGCTACGGTGATGAATTGTGATGAAATAAGTAACATCACAGAGAGTCCGGTCCGGCCAGAGACTCCGATGGGTGATGGTGCATCAACCTTACCTGACATCCCAAGCTGGTAAGGCAAAACGTATGCAGGAGGGACTGTCTCTTAGTACATAAATTAAATAGATTTTGATGTGTGATGGTCTAAATCATCCACTTCCAAAAATACGACGTGTATTGTTTGCAGTTGCGGTTGTCTATTGGAGAAGGAAACCCTCAAGGCTATGATCTTATTTCTGGAGCAGAAACTCGAGGAACTCACAAAGAAGAATGCCAACTTAGCGTGAGAGAAGAAAGCTTCGGAAGAGAGTGCAGCAGAGAAAATCCGGAAGGTACTGGGAAAAATCTTCACACCTGATCTTCAGAAGACATTGCTGCAGTGATATCATTGAGAAGCGTAAGCCCAAGAGCTTATCGACGTTTAAGATCTCACGGGTACCTATTCGCTGCCTTATCAACTTTACGCTCTTGAGCTTCCCGTTTGAACTTGAGTCAGGGAACTTTGGATGATGTGATAACTTTAATGAAGACTAAAGGTGAATACATGGGTACCTTAGAGCGCTTAACGGTTTTGTCGTTTGATTATATTTACATATCCAATCAAGTTTGTATCGACAAGACAAATGAGCAGAAGGTAGGTCCTCACAAAACTTGTCGGACAGTGATGGCTCGCGGATTGGTCGGAAACTGGAAATAGCTCATTTTTTATAAATACGATCAAAAAATTACGAAGAATATCATTGACAAAATTGCAACCAAAATGTACAATGCTGGCTTCGCTGTTGTATCGATTACTAGTGATATGGGTCCAGGAAATGTTGGTTTTTGGTCGGAACTTGGACACGACCAACAGTGTTTTTGCTCGCATCCTTACGATCCATCAATGAAAATTTTTGCCTTCGCTGATGCGCCTCGTCTGTTGAAGCTTCTGAGGAATCATCTTTTAGATCAACGTTCAATATTGACAGCAGAATTATCGACAAATCCTGTTTTGAAAAGTTATTGTCAGTGACTAACGCCGAACTTACAATTACGTATAAAGTCAATCCATATCACTTGAATGTGACCGGCAGTCAAAGACAAAAAGTTGTGCCTGCATGCCAACTATTATCAAAAAGCATTTCAAAAGCTTTTGACTATTGCGGTAACTTAATCAACGGTTGGTTTGATTTGTTTAATACGTCCTTCAAGTACGATTGTAAAAACAACGCATGTGGAGTTGATATTGAACAACAAATCGCACTTCTCAATGAGGTTAATTCCACCATTTCGCGTTTGCGGATTGGAAAACACAAAGGACTTGTTCCATTCCAAAAGGGCATGTTATTGAGCAACCGGTCATTGTTAAGTGTGTACGTTTATTTCAAGATGATATCGTAAAACAACTGAAATTAATTGAAACAAACTTGAACGGCCAACTTGTGAACGAAAAAATATTAAAACAAAAAATTCTAGTTAATAACAAAATTTTAAATATCCTCCATATTAACATTAGAAATATAAATAAGACTATAGGCCAGTTGTTTATATTAATTGAACAATTTAATATTTCATGATGTCATAATCTAAACGGAATGCTTTCAGATAGCAAACTCTTTATTGTAGAAAATTCTAATCTGTTTTGTAACATATAACTTGTAGTCTCTCCTTTTTAATGTAGATATTAGCTGAAAGTTGTGACTTCTCTTTATTTTAGAATTAAATTTGTATAATCTAGCCCTTTTATATGTAAATGTAATTTCTACGATCGTGTCAAAATGACAACTTTTTGCACAGTTTCTAGTGTCAAAAGTGACGTTTATAGCACTCTTAATATTAGTGCTCGAATTACGTCTTTAAAACACGTTGCCATTGGAAGAGTGTTTTAATAATTTATTAAAACATGCTTTTCCGTAAGTTTGAATATCAACATAACCTAGAATATCTAAAACAATGTGACGGAAAAGTATTACCGAACTAAGTTTTTATATTTCTATTACGCTCATAGAAAAAATAGCGTCTGATGCACGTGTATAAGAGCCATTAAAGCACTAGCGGCTTTAAAAGCACTCCGCTCCCGCGTTGTACTTTTAAACTCGTCGCACGTGCTTTAAAAGCGTACTTATACACTAGTATCATAATATACTATAAAAGTTTAATTTACAAATGTGTATTTTAGTTCTATTTGAATAATAGAAATACTACTCTCTGATACATACAGGTGCTCCAGCACCTAGGTACCTACCTATCGTATGTATTTCATATTGTATATATATTGTGTATATATATTTTGTATCTTTTTTTGTATATAAATAAATATCTATCTATTTATCTAAAATCAAAGTACGATTTGGAGTAGATACTCATGTACCATCTAAATCAGGACGTAGCTGAGAACTTATTTTCTTATGTTAGCGGAATGGGCTGTCAAAATGACCACCCCACTGCCCTTGATATTAAATATCGCTTACGATGGTATATTTTAGGCAAACATTTTGATGTAATTTTTACAGTTAATAAAAACGCACAAGAAGGTTCCGAGGCATGTCTAGCAACCCCACTACAACAACTTGATGAGGAAAAGAACTGTATTACTCACTATATGTTGGTCTCTAACGTGGATGAAAAGGAGCAGTCAGAATCAACGTTATTAGAAGAAGAATTCCAACTGTCTTTGACATTTATCGATTGTGGTGACGTAGATACTTTTGACCATCATTTGAGATACCTTCGGATCACATGGACGTGTTGGACGATTTCAAAAAATTCCAATTTAATGATCACATCAATAACGAAAGTCTTCGATGCATTGCAGGGTACGTTGCTTCCCGCTTCTCAACGAAATATCCTGATTTAATCGTGAAAAGTCATGATCCCACAATCGCCCAAGCTCGGTTGGAACGAATGTATTTCTAGGGGTAATTTGATGGTGTCTAGTGATGATTTATTGAGTGCTGCTCGAGTATTAAACGAAAAATTTTCTTTTATGCACGGAGGTTTATCAAATGAAAAAAAATTATTCACTACTTACTCTAGCAAAAAAATACTGCTTTGAAATTGCCGACAAATGTTGAATTGCCCTTTGAAGTGCTGTTGTTTTTGGCCCGTACCCGAACTTATATCCATTTGCAAACATTAAATAAAAAAAGTTATTCGAATACTCAACAAAATTTAGAAAGTAAAATTGGTAAATTTACGAATAAGAAAAAACAATGAATAAGTATGATTGTAATATATGTATTTAATTTTAGCATAATGTAGAATTTTTTCTAATAAGACTCCTAAAAGTTTGCCTCTTCTGTATGTTTTTAAACCTTTTCCCCCGAATTTTGGTAATTGCTTATAAACAGACTTCAGAGGCATCATGGCAGATGTATACCACCAGATTTAACACATGCTGTGAGCTTATAATACGAATAAATTCAGTTTCAAATCATCGCGAGGATGTAATATCATAGAGAATAGCGTAGTTTCTCCTCGATACTGACGTCACAGAGTGATGGAGTCAGTGGCGGTGATATGCATAAGCGGGAATAAGCGTTGCTTAGGGGCCCGGGCCCTTAGAGGGCCTTAGGGGGGCCCGGTAAGTTCGCTTATTAAATATCTCGAGACATGTTATTAAACTCAGTCTTCGGCTTCGTTTCATAATTTTCATGTCTAGTGCATAAACGTCAACTTTTAGCACTTGGGCATAAATAACTAGTGTGCAAACTCGTGCATAAACGTCCACTTTTAGCACTTGTTGCACAAATAGCTATTATTTTACTAGTGTTACCTAGGTAGATATTTATCCATCAGTTTTCTTTGTATTTGTGCCTATACCAACTTGAAGATTTTATTTAGTTTTATATTTTTAATTGATATTTTGTTAGATATGTTAGTTATAAAATGTGTTAAATGTTTACTACGCTATTTCTGTTGGTTATAAGAGAATGTTATTTTATTTTTTTGTTAAACGTTTAGTTTGTATACTATAATTATAAATATACAATTCATTAAGTATATAAGTCTTTTTACAAGGGGGACCATTTTTATATTTGCTTAGTGGCCCAAGGTGCTCTTGCACCGCCACTGGATGGAGTTAGAGCTGCGTGCTGGCACACCATGTTATTTTTCCACCATGACAATTTCTAATAAATCAATACGTAAGGTAAGTCTTTTTGTGGGAGTTTTAATTAGTTATGATAAAGTTAACAAGCAAAACTAGTATAGTACACGGAAGTAGTACTTTTTAGAAGAAATCATTTATAAAGTTTTCATATTCACGTAGATATATTCCCAATAGGGGTAGACACAAATTCTACACTAAAAAGGGTATATTGTCTTTTTGGCTAATCTCCATCCAACTCTGGCAAATTGCGTTTAAAGTTAAAGGGATAGTTCTGAAAGTGCTGTGAAAAACCAATATTATCTGGGTTCTCACAGAAACTATCTCAAGAAGTTAATATTTTATGAAATGAACTTTACCTAAATATAGTGGAGCAGATTATTGTCGACACAACGCATACTATATCTACAATTTTTAACAGTTTCTGGGCTTTATCGACTTTGTTAGAACCATGCATTTTCTAACTTAAGCTCGTTTCCACACCACCTATATGAGGTATAGCCCTCGGCGCGTTTTTTTTAAGTGGTATCTCCAGAAGACCTATTCCACTAACAGCTTATTTCCTTATTTGTTTGTTGGGTCATCTTCGGTTAATATTTCTTCAGATGCTGCATTTAGGCAACTTTGTCCATGGCAGTTGGAGCACATAGTAGAACAATGTAATCCAAGTCTAAGACATCCGCATTGTTTACCGCAACCCTTTTTACAGCTACACGATATAACTTGCAGAAAAGAAGTCGAAGCTGGTGTTTCAGTAGTAAAAACTGGTGATAACATATTGCCTATTTTCCCCTCGCCAAGATTAAATGTTGTTTTAACGCGGCAGATGTTGATGGCAATCCACATAAAATTACAGCATGTTTCGATTGGCCAGCCAATTTATTAAATGAAGTGAATCTATAGCTATTTAAACAAGTTTCTGTTCGTACCGCTTTATATAATGCAAGTGTGAATTTCTCACCAGCACTTGCAGTAACATCTTTGGTAGATTGAGGATTGTTGAAAATAGGAATAATATCTTCAAAATCCGTTCTCCTGTTTAGTATGCTTATTATTTGTGATTTGTCTTTTCCAAAGGAAGCAGAAATGGTATCACAACCACTAAACGCATGCGCAAATAAAACGGTTTCTTTACAATTTTTAAAGGCATTTGAAGATTGTAAATCGACGGAACTATACATATAGTCTTTTCTTTATATTTCCTTGAGCAGGTTTTAAAAGGCGGATATCTTTATCTGCAGGAGCAAGAGCAATAATAAGAGTGAGATCGACACAGTGTCATGCTGATGTGATAGATTGATAGCACTTGTGCCAATTAGCAAAAAGCATTGTCTACAGGACTAAGGGTTTTAATATTCTCAGCTTCCAATCTCTCGACTAGTTGAGAAATTAAACAATCGTAGTTAGCTAGATTAGTTAACAAATACTTTTGTTGATCATGTATTGGTGTGTTCTCATTGAATGTGATTGTAGCTGAAATTCATTTTAAAAGTCGTTGCTGTCGTTCAATGCTCTTAGTAGGTACTGTTGGCATTGTCAGCATATCCGTCAAACATCACAGTTACATTTTTACTACAATTTTTAAGGATGTAGTTGATGTAGGCAGAGTAAATGTCACAAAATCTGCCGTATTTTGGCCATACCACACAATGAATCAAATTGCCTCCTTCAATTACAAATTGGCAATCATCGCTACATTTCAAAGGTCGTTCCTGAACCTTGTTAAACATTCAGAGAGAGAAGCCTTTTTTGTTTTTCTTATTACTCCTTTTTCGTCAAACAAGGAAACAGGCACCGAGGCAAGTTCAAAACTGAAACATGTTTTTAATTCATTTGGAGAAAGAACTGTGCAAATTATCTTCTGTAATAGCTGCATGGTATAAAGTGGATCACACATTTAAAATCATACAAATTTTACTTTAAACATATGCTGGATAAAGTGCATCAAAATGAAATAAAAATTGAAAGATTTCGTAGGGAAAAAATCAATGTAAATCATTAAAATCAATGGAAAACTTCAAAAATAGGTCCTTTATTCTCAGTCTCTGTCTATACAGTCAAAATATGTCTTTATCAACAAAAAATTAAATTCTGTAGGTAGGTAGGTACCTATCTACTTATAAAATGTACCTACGCATAACGAAAGACGTAGCGACTTCTTTGGGAATGTTTAATTGTGATTTTCCTCACTATTTGCCCGCGCAATATGGAGGGTATATCTATATTTTGAGGATAAATGAAGATATATTCTTTGGTACAGCTCTTCTTTCGCAAAGTGCTAACAGTAAATTCTTCTTCACCCACCTCCACAATCTTTCCAATGAAGTGACGGTCTCGTTTGTTAGTCTCAAACTTTGCAATAACAAATTCGTCCTTTTCAAAGGTTTCTGGAACTGGGTCTGGTTTTTTTTTAAAATTTATTTCGCACTCAGCCAACAGCCGTTAGGCCAATTATAGGCGTCGCTGTGCAGTTTTGTTATGGTCTTAGATGATTCACCAATTTTGTACATGCTGTTCATATCTTTTGCAGCATTTCTTATAATACCAGTTTCTAGATCCTCATCTTCCTCAACCTGGCCGAAATCAGCATCGCTACCGCGATCATTGATATCACTGGCACTACTGATGCTGGGACTTCTCATCTTCTTAATGTTTTTTTCTTAACCTGCTTTCCCTTTTCAGGTCCTTTTACAGCTAGGGCGGAGACACCAATGCTCTTCCCAGCAGGTACCTTCAGACATCTTCTTGCCCCTTTTTGGTGTCGTGGCGCAGCCGATCTTCAGTTGGTCCACATGGTTTACGACTACATCTGTCCAGGAATTCCGTGCTTCTTGAATCCCATTTTTTGTTTTAATCTTTGATAAAACTGCTTCTGGCTCAAAAGGCACAATTCCACAGGCTTTGGACGCAGCTTGAGCATTTGCACTCGAGTGTTGCCCGAGTCTCAAAACATCATTTTTAAGTTTGGCGGGAAAAATTGTCTTGCGCAAAACCCCAGGATTCTTCAATTTCCACTCCTCCATGAGTTACGTCCAATGGCTGTAGCATGTGAGTTGAATTTGGTGTCAATAGAGCGAAACGGATGTCGTTATTCTCGCATATCTGGAGAACGTTTACCGTGATATAACTGCTCAAATTATCACCAATTAAGACTTTTTGCCATCAACCTACCTAAAATAGGATAGCATTATGGAAAAGAACCAATCTTCGAAGACATCAGAATCAAACCAGCCACTTAAAGTTCTATTGTACCTTGAACCATCGAGGCCACCTTCTTTCCAGCCCTCATACATGTGTTTTTCCGTATAGACAACATAAGGTGGTAAACGGTCAACAGTTTATTGACATTCCATCTCTTACAGTGCGAACAGCATTCTCCAAATGCACGGGGTCGTAGCTCCTTTTGCCGTATTTGCCTAGTTAGTAGTTCAGTTTCTACTTTGAAAACTTTCTCCTAATCCCCATATGAAACGACACTGGAAATACCAAAATTTTAATAAAATGCATCAACCATTTTAATAATAAAAGAGGATTAGGGGACTAAAAACAATTTTTTTGATGAGATCTACTTTGCCCCAAGAAGTGACATCAGTTCATTCAAAAAATCCCACAGGGGCTCCCCTTTAAAACACAAAGATCTTGCCGGTTCATTATTCTAAGTCAGATGTTAGGTTATGGATATGCGCGGGTCAAATACACATAAATATTAACGGATCGTCTGTGCAAATAAACGAATTTTGAGGTTTGGGTAAATCTACATTTCGGAATTTTAGAATGTATAGTGTTTTATGTAAACTTACCTTTGTTTATGAACCACCATTCTGTGTTAGACTGACTCATACTCATAGATAAAGACAAGACTGACTTGCGCCGGCAAAACTGGCAAGCACGTTACAGGTTTTCGATTGTGCATTTTAATACAGCAGGAAGTTGTGATCCACTTTGGCCCAGCAAATCCACTTAGCCCCGGTTGACGGTATTGTATTCCATATGTCAAATATTTAAATTTGCCGCCATAAATAATCTACGTTTCAGTATTAATTAATAGATGTCTCTAGGGGGTGTTCCCTATCATAGATAATATAATAATATACTATCGTATAATTATCTATGTTCCCTATGTTCAGGCCATAGTATTTAATTAAGTTGGCCGTGCAGCATGATGGGTGGTTGCGACTACACGATAACAGATGGCACTTTCGCATTGCTTATTTTAAGGTCACTATATCAATAAGGTAACGCCATTAGTGATTTTTTATATCTATCCTTGTCGCACAATTTTCTCCAACTGGGGATAAAAACACATAACCTAACAGATTCCTCACTTTACAAGTGCCATTACACCAAAAAGAAAATCCCCAAAAACTAGTGTCCTCCCTATTGCACTTGGGAAATTTGTATTTGTTATCCTTATCTCACAATTTTCTCACATTCTCAAGCGAAAAATGGAATGGCGTTACCTTATTGATATAGTGACTTTAGCTTATTTGAAATTGCAACTTGAGAATTACTTGGGCCTGGACACACAAGTTTATTTTACTGTCTGTGTTTACTCAACGATTTCTGCTTGTGCAGCAGTTTCGAAAGCAATTTGAAACCAAACGAGCGTTCGGTGCGCGTGCATAATGAATAAGTGTTGATTTTATTGGTAGCTGTGATGTTGCGTGGAAATATAAGTAAGGGATTTTTGTGTGTCATTAATTGCTATACCATGATATTGTTAGAATTTTAGATTGATTTGTATCATCAAATAAAATCACATACACACAAAGATTATTGACAGAAAATATTAGTTATGAAGGGCCCAATAACACTGATGACATCACCAGTAATTATGGAAATCCTTTGTAAGTTGCTTAGCAGATATTAACTATTGAATAGAATTTACGTTTTTATCTACTAGCAACATGATATTGTACATTTTCGTCATAGAAACAAAATATGAAAAGCTACTCATAACCCCCAAGGGACTTGTCAAATTATTTCTCCCTCAAACTCATGGTAACAATGCAACTACAATTAACGTCTTAGCAACCATACATTGAAGCAATCCTTGATGTTACTTAATATTTTAATTTTAAATGTCATTATGACATTTTGAAATTTCATACTATTTTTACGAATATGCTAGTAGATAAAATATTGTATGCACCACGGGAGATATTCATGTTTTTTACCTTCGGTTGACTTGCAGACCTTCGCTTGACTTGCAGACCTCGGGCCAGTGACCCTCGGTCTGTAACACATGTCAACCTCGGGGAAAAAACATATTCATATCTCCCTTAATGCATAAATATCTATTAACTAAAATTAAGATGAACAGAAATTACAAATTTGAAATTGTCACGAATCACAAACCACCAAGTTGTCAAATTTGACAGAAAAGTTAATACCAACGTAACAAATTTTCAATTCATTTTTAATTAGTTAACCATAATTGAATGTTGGTTTGAAGAACACTATTCATGATTAATTTGAAATTAATCAAGAAGTAATGATTAGCTAGTCAAAATGTTAATCATCGATTGAAAAACCGGCCCTTAAACTACTTTAATCAAATAAGCACTTTAATCATAATTCATAACACACGCTTATTGTAATGATATCAACTGTTGTAGGCATGAAGTTTGTGAACAAATTGTACACGAATGTTTGTGGTTACTAAATTCAGCGTGCGATGGATGACGCAGGGCTCATTTTTGGTGGTTTCTATAATAACTTACACCTTGCGTGCCCGGAATAAATGGACTACACCATAAGACTATGTTTTGTTTTAATTAGGTGGGCCGACCCGCGTCAGGGGTGGGCCGGCCCGCGTCGGAGGTGGAGCAAGCCTCTAACACCTCCGTCAGCTGTATACAATTGTCGACTATAACATCTTTTCGCATAGTTTATTTTGATATGACTAGGAACGATTACGATACAAAATTTAAATTTAACTTATATTGCTGATGCATTTGAAAATGTTTAGCGAGAGGCTGATTACGGCGCCCTCTGTTCAAAAATACTGCAATGATGATTATATTATGTCGATAATGCAGCCAACTGTACAACATCCACTTTGGCAATCAGTGAACTCTAACGTAAGAGCACGCTGTCAGAGGAGTGGGAGAGTTTGACGTATTAAATTGCCGTAAGATGACAGTAATGTTCATTCTTAAGAATATTTATTTTTGGCTCTACTAGTATGTTGAAATCTGCAGCATGATGGGTGGTTGCGACTACACGATAACAGATGGCACTTTCGCATTGCTTATTTGAAATTGCAACTTGAGAATTACTTGGGCCTGGACACACAAGTTTATTTTACTGTCGGTGTTTACTCAACGATTTCTGCTTGTGCAGCAGTTTCGAAAGCAATTTAAAACCAAACGAGCGTTCGGTGCGCGTGAATAGTGAAGAAGTGTTGATTTTATTGGTAGCTGTGATGTTGCGTGGAAATATAAGCAAGGGATTTTTGTGTGTCATTAGTTGCTATAACATGATATTGTTAGAATTTTAGATTGATTTGTATCATCAAATAAAATCACATACACACAAAGATTATTGACAGAAAATATTAGTTATGAAGGGCCCAATAACACTGATGACATCACCAGTAATTATGGAAATCCTTTATAAGTTGCTTAGCAGATATTAACTATTGAATAGAATTTACGTTTTTATCTACTAGCAACATGATATTGTACATTTTCGTCATAGAAACAAAATATGAAAAGCTACTCATAACTCCCAAGGGACTTGTCAAATTATTTCTCCCTCAAACTCATGGTAACAATGCAACTACAATTAACGTCTTAGCAACCATACAATGAAGCAATCCTTGAGGTTACTTAATATTCTAATTTTAAATGTCATTATGACATTTTGAAATTTCATACTATTTTTACGAATATGCTAGTAGATAATAGTATATTACATACCGAGGTGGGAAGTGTTTCATTACTGTCGAGAGATTAGGTAGTTTACCGAGACGCGTAGCGTCGAGGTTAACTTTATCTCGAGACAGGGATGAAACTTTCCACCGTGGTATGTATACTATTTTATTTGCAATCATCTAATTTTAAAAATAACTACAATTGAATTCTGAATAATAGATATCTTGATGTAGCTAATATTTTTGTTACCATGAAAACAACCCACTCAATGTTTTGTTACCATGGAAACACCCCACTCTTCAGGTACGTAATATTTTTAGGGGTATGTAATAATTTCCTGGCTAGTTTCAAGTAATCATCTAGTTCCCAGCTGTTGTTATGTCATGAAATTGACACATTACAATGCGATTGCGAATAAAATATTGTATGCACCACGGGAGATATTCATGTTTTTTACCTTCGGTTGACTTGCAGACCTCGGGCCAGTGACCCTCGGTCTGTAACACATGTCAACCTCGGGGAAAAAACATATTCATATCTCCCTTAATGCATAAATATCTATTAACTAAAATTAAGATGAACAGAAATTACAAATTTGAAATTGTCACGAATCACAAACCACCAAGTTGTCAAATTTGACAGAAAAGTTAATACCAACGTAACAAATTTTCAATTCATTTTTAATTAGTTAACCATAATTGAATGTTGGTTTGACAAACACTATTGATGATTAATTTGAAATTAATCAAGAAGTAATGATTAGCTAGTCAAAATGTTAATCATCGATTGAAAAACCGGCCCTTAAACTACTTTAATCAAATAAGCAGTTTAATCATAATTCATAACACACGCTTATTGTAATGATATCAACTGTTGTAGGCATGAAGTTTGTGAACAAATTGTACACGAATGTTTGTGGTTACTAAATTCAGCGTGCGATGGATGACGCAGGGCTCATTTTTGGTGGTTTCTATAATAACTTACACCTTGCGTGCCCGGAATAAATGGACTACACCATAAGACTATGTTTTGTTTTAATTAGGTGGGCCGACCCGCGTCAGGGGTGGGCCGGCCCGCGTCGGAGGTGGAGCAAGCCTCTAACACCTCCGTCAGCTGTATATAATTGACGACTATAACATCTTTTTGCATAGTGTATTTTGATATGACTAGAAACGATTACGATACAAAATTTAAATTTAACTTATATTGCTGATGCATTTGAAAATGTTTAGCGAGAGGCTGATTACGGCGCCCTCTGTTCAAAAATACTGCAATGATGATTATATTATGTCGATAATGCAGCCAACTGTACAACATCCACTTTGGCAATCAGTGAACTCTAACGTAAGAGCACGCTGTCAGAGGAGTGGGAGAGTTTGACGTATTAAATTGCCGTAAGATGACAGTAATGTTCATTCTTAAGAATATTTATTTTTGGCTCTACTAGTATGTTGAAATCTGCAGCATGATGGGTGGTTGCGACTACACGATAACAGATGGCACTTTCGCATTGCTTATTTGAAATTGCAACTTGAGAATTACTTGGGCCTGGACACACAAGTTTATTTTACTGTCTGTGTTTACTCAACGATTTCTGCTTGTGCAGCAGTTTCGAAAGCAATTTGAAACCAAACGAGCGTTCGGTGCGCGTGCATAATGAATAAGTGTTGATTTTATTGGTAGCTGTGATGTTGCGTGGAAATATAAGTAAGGGATTTTTGTGTATCATTAATTGCTATACCATGATATTGTTAGAATTTTAGATTGATTTGTATCATCAAATAAAATCACATACACACAAAGATTATTGACAGAAAATATTAGTTATGAAGGGCCCAATAACACTGATGACATCACCAGTAATTATGGAAATCCTTTGTAAGTTGCTTAGCAGATATTAACTATTGAATAGAATTTACGTTTTTATCTACTAGCAACATGATATTGTACATTTTCGTCATAGAAACAAAATATGAAAAGCTACTCATAACTCCCAAGGGACTTGTCAAATTATTTCTCCCTCAAACTCATGGTAACAATGCAACTACAATTAACGTCTTAGCAACCATACAATGAAGCAATCCTTGAGGTTACTTAATATTCTAATTTTAAATGTCATTATGACATTTTGAAATTTCATACTATTTTTACGAATATGCTAGTAGATAATAGTATATTACATACCGAGGTGGGAAGTGTTTCATTACTGTCGAGAGATTAGGTAGTTTACCGAGACGCGTAGCGTCGAGGTTAACTTTATCTCGAGACAGGGATGAAACTTTCCACCGTGGTATGTATACTATTTTATTTGCAATCATCTAATTTTAAAAATAACTACAATTGAATTCTGAATAATAGATATCTTGATGTAGCTAATATTTTTGTTACCATGAAAACAACCCACTCAATGTTTTGTTACCATGGAAACACCCCACTCTTCAGGTATGTAATATTTTTAGGGGTATGTAATAATTTCCTGGCTAGTTTCAAGTAATCATCTAGTTCCCAGCTGTTGTTATGTCATGAAATTGACACATTACAATGCGATTGCGAATAAAATATTGTATGCACCACGGGAGATATTCATGTTTTTTACCTTCGGTTGACTTGCAGACCTCGGGCCAGTGACCCTCGGTCTGTAACACATGTCAACCTCGGGGAAAAAACATATTCATATCTCCCTTAATGCATAAATATCTATTAACTAAAATTAAGATGAACAGAAATTACAAATTTGAAATTGTCACGAATCACAAACCACCAAGTTGTCAAATTTGACAGAAAAGTTAATACCAACGTAACAAATTTTCAATTCATTTTTAATTAGTTACCATAATTGAATGTTGGTTTGACAAACACTATTCATGATTAATTTGAAATTAATCAAGAAGTAATGATTAGCTAGTCAAAATGTTAATCATCGATTGAAAAACCGGCCCTTAAACTACTTTAATCAAATAAGCAGTTTAATCATAATTCATAACACACGCTTATTGTAATGATATCAACTGTTGTAGGCATGAAGTTTGTGAACAAATTGTACACGAATGTTTGTGGTTACTAAATTCAGCGTGCGATGGATGACGCAGGGCTCATTTTTGGTGGTTTCTATAATAACTTACACCTTGCGTGCCCGGAATAAATGGACTAAACCATAAGACTATGTTTTGTTTTAATTAGGTGGGCCGACCCGCGTCAGGGGTGGGCCGGCCCGCGTCGGAGGTGGAGCAAGCCTCTAACACCTCCGTCAGCTGTATATAATTGACGACTATAACATCTTTTCGCATAGTGTATTTTGATATGACTAGAAACGATTACGATACAAAATTTAAATTTAACTTATATTGCTGATGCATTTGAAAATGTTTAGCGAGAGGCTGATTACGGCGCCCTCTGTTCAAAAATACTGCAATGATGATTATATTATGTCGATAATGCAGCCAACTGTACAACATCCACTTTGGCAATCAGTGAACTCTAACGTAAGAGCACGCTGTCAGAGGAGTGGGAGAGTTTGACGTATTAAATTGCCGTAAGATGACAGTAATGTTCATTCTTAAGAATATTTATTTTTGGCTCTACTAGTATGTTGAAATCTGCAGCATGATGGGTGGTTGCGACTACACGATAACAGATGGCACTTTCGCATTGCTTATTTGAAATTGCAACTTGAGAATTACTTGGGCCTGGACACACAAGTTTATTTTACTGTCTGTGTTTACTCAACGATTTCTGCTTGTGCAGCAGTTTCGAAAGCAATTTGAAACCAAACGAGCGTTCGGTGCGCGTGCATAATGAATAAGTGTTGATTTTATTGGTAGCTGTGATGTTGCGTGGAAATATAAGTAAGGGATTTTTGTGTATCATTAATTGCTATACCATGATATTGTTAGAATTTTAGATTGATTTGTATCATCAAATAAAATCACATACACACAAAGATTATTGACAGAAAATATTAGTTATGAAGGGCCCAATAACACTGATGACATCACCAGTAATTATGGAAATCCTTTGTAAGTTGCTTAGCAGATATTAACTATTGAATAGAATTTACGTTTTTATCTACTAGCAACATGATATTGTACATTTTCGTCATAGAAACAAAATATGAAAAGCTACTCATAACTCCCAAGGGACTTGTCAAATTATTTCTCCCTCAAACTCATGGTAACAATGCAACTACAATTAACGTCTTAGCAACCATACAATGAAGCAATCCTTGAGGTTACTTAATATTCTAATTTTAAATGTCATTATGACATTTTGAAATTTCATACTATTTTTACGAATATGCTAGTAGATAATAGTATATTACATACCGAGGTGGGAAGTGTTTCATTACTGTCGAGAGATTAGGTAGTTTACCGAGACGCGTAGCGTCGAGGTTAACTTTATCTCGAGACAGGGATGAAACTTTCCACCGTGGTATGTATACTATTTTATTTGCAATCATCTAATTTTAAAAATAACTACAATTGAATTCTGAATAATAGATATCTTGATGTAGCTAATATTTTTGTTACCATGAAAACAACCCACTCAATGTTTTGTTACCATGGAAACACCCCACTCTTCAGGTATGTAATATTTTTAGGGGTATGTAATAATTTCCTGGCTAGTTTCAAGTAATCATCTAGTTCCCAGCTGTTGTTATGTCATGAAATTGACACATTACAATGCGATTGCGAATAAAATATTGTATGCACCACGGGAGATATTCATGTTTTTTACCTTCGGTTGACTTGCAGACCTCGGGCCAGTGACCCTCGGTCTGTAACACATGTCAACCTCGGGGAAAAAACATATTCATATCTCCCTTAATGCATAAATATCTATTAACTAAAATTAAGATGAACAGAAATTACAAATTTGAAATTGTCACGAATCACAAACCACCAAGTTGTCAAATTTGACAGAAAAGTTAATACCAACGTAACAAATTTTCAATTCATTTTTAATTAGTTAACCATAATTGAATGTTGGTTTGACAAACACTATTCATGATTAATTTGAAATTAATCAAGAAGTAATGATTAGCTAGTCAAAATGTTAATCATCGATTGAAAAACCGGCCCTTAAACTACTTTAATCAAATAAGCAGTTTAATCATAATTCATAACACACGCTTATTGTAATGATATCAACTGTTGTAGGCATGAAGTTTGTGAACAAATTGTACACGAATGTTTGTGGTTACTAAATTCAGCTTGCGATGGATGACGCAGGGCTCATTTTTGGTGGTTTCTATAATAACTTACACCTTGCGTGCCCGGAATAAATGGACTAAACCATAAGACTATGTTTTGTTTTAATTAGGTGGGCCGACCCGCGTCAGGGGTGGGCCGGCCCGCGTCGGAGGTGGAGCAAGCCTCTAACACCTCCGTCAGCTGTATATAATTGACGACTATAACATCTTTTCGCATAGTGTATTTTGATATGACTAGAAACGATTACGATACAAAATTTAAATTTAACTTATATTGCTGATGCATTTGAAAATGTTTAGCGAGAGGCTGATTACGGCGCCCTCTGTTCAAAAATACTGCAATGATGATTATATTATGTCGATAATGCAGCCAACTGTACAACATCCACTTTGGCAATCAGTGAACTCTAACGTAAGAGCACGCTGTCAGAGGAGTGGGAGAGTTTGACGTATTAAATTGCCGTAAGATGACAGTAATGTTCATTCTTAAGAATATTTATTTTTGGCTCTACTAGTATGTTGAAATCTGCAGCATGATGGGTGGTTGCGACTACACGATAACAGATGGCACTTTCGCATTGCTTATTTGAAATTGCAACTTGAGAATTACTTGGGCCTGGACACACAAGTTTATTTTACTGTCTGTGTTTACTCAACGATTTCTGCTTGTGCAGCAGTTTCGAAAGCAATTTGAAACCAAACGAGCGTTCGGTGCGCGTGCATAATGAATAAGTGTTGATTTTATTGGTAGCTGTGATGTTGCGTGGAAATATAAGTAAGGGATTTTTGTGTATCATTAATTGCTATACCATGATATTGTTAGAATTTTAGATTGATTTGTATCATCAAATAAAATCACATACACACAAAGATTATTGACAGAAAATATTAGTTATGAAGGGCCCAATAACACTGATGACATCACCAGTAATTATGGAAATCCTTTGTAAGTTGCTTAGCAGATATTAACTATTGAATAGAATTTACGTTTTTATCTACTAGCAACATGATATTGTACATTTTCGTCATAGAAACAAAATATGAAAAGCTACTCATAACTCCCAAGGGACTTGTCAAATTATTTCTCCCTCAAACTCATGGTAACAATGCAACTACAATTAACGTCTTAGCAACCATACAATGAAGCAATCCTTGAGGTTACTTAATATTCTAATTTTAAATGTCATTATGACATTTTGAAATTTCATACTATTTTTACGAATATGCTAGTAGATAATAGTATATTACATACCGAGGTGGGAAGTGTTTCATTACTGTCGAGAGATTAGGTAGTTTACCGAGACGCGTAGCGTCGAGGTTAACTTTATCTCGAGACAGGGATGAAACTTTCCACCGTGGTATGTATACTATTTTATTTGCAATCATCTAATTTTAAAAATAACTACAATTGAATTCTGAATAATAGATATCTTGATGTAGCTAATATTTTTGTTACCATGAAAACAACCCACTCAATGTTTTGTTACCATGGAAACACCCCACTCTTCAGGTATGTAATATTTTTAGGGGTATGTAATAATTTCCTGGCTAGTTTCAAGTAATCATCTAGTTCCCAGCTGTTGTTATGTCATGAAATTGACACATTACAATGCGATTGCGAATAAAATATTGTATGCACCACGGGAGATATTCATGTTTTTTACCTTCGGTTGACTTGCAGACCTCGGGCCAGTGACCCTCGGTCTGTAACACATGTCAACCTCGGGGAAAAAACATATTCATATCTCCCTTAATGCATAAATATCTATTAACTAAAATTAAGATGAACAGAAATTACAAATTTGAAATTGTCACGAATCACAAACCACCAAGTTGTCAAATTTGACAGAAAAGTTAATACCAACGTAACAAATTTTCAATTCATTTTTAATTAGTTAACCATAATTGAATGTTGGTTTGACAAACACTATTCATGATTAATTTGAAATTAATCAAGAAGTAATGATTAGCTAGTCAAAATGTTAATCATCGATTGAAAAACCGGCCCTTAAACTACTTTAATCAAATAAGCAGTTTAATCATAATTCATAACACACGCTTATTGTAATGATATCAACTGTTGTAGGCATGAAGTTTGTGAACAAATTGTACACGAATGTTTGTGGTTACTAAATTCAGCTTGCGATGGATGACGCAGGGCTCATTTTTGGTGGTTTCTATAATAACTTACACCTTGCGTGCCCGGAATAAATGGACTAAACCATAAGACTATGTTTTGTTTTAATTAGGTGGGCCGACCCGCGTCAGGGGTGGGCCGGCCCGCGTCGGAGGTGGAGCAAGCCTCTAACACCTCCGTCAGCTGTATATAATTGACGACTATAACATCTTTTCGCATAGTGTATTTTGATATGACTAGAAACGATTACGATACAAAATTTAAATTTAACTTATATTGCTGATGCATTTGAAAATGTTTAGCGAGAGGCTGATTACGGCGCCCTCTGTTCAAAAATACTGCAATGATGATTATATTATGTCGATAATGCAGCCAACTGTACAACATCCACTTTGGCAATCAGTGAACTCTAACGTAAGAGCACGCTGTCAGAGGAGTGGGAGAGTTTGACGTATTAAATTGCCGTAAGATGACAGTAATGTTCATTCTTAAGAATATTTATTTTTGGCTCTACTAGTATGTTGAAATCTGCAGCATGATGGGTGGTTGCGACTACACGATAACAGATGGCACTTTCGCATTGCTTATTTGAAATTGCAACTTGAGAATTACTTGGGCCTGGACACACAAGTTTATTTTACTGTCTGTGTTTACTCAACGATTTCTGCTTGTGCAGCAGTTTCGAAAGCAATTTGAAACCAAACGAGCGTTCGGTGCGCGTGCATAATGAATAAGTGTTGATTTTATTGGTAGCTGTGATGTTGCGTGGAAATATAAGTAAGGGATTTTTGTGTATCATTAATTGCTATACCATGATATTGTTAGAATTTTAGATTGATTTGTATCATCAAATAAAATCACATACACACAAAGATTATTGACAGAAAATATTAGTTATGAAGGGCCCAATAACACTGATGACATCACCAGTAATTATGGAAATCCTTTGTAAGTTGCTTAGCAGATATTAACTATTGAATAGAATTTACGTTTTTATCTACTAGCAACATGATATTGTACATTTTCGTCATAGAAACAAAATATGAAAAGCTACTCATAACTCCCAAGGGACTTGTCAAATTATTTCTCCCTCAAACTCATGGTAACAATGCAACTACAATTAACGTCTTAGCAACCATACAATGAAGCAATCCTTGAGGTTACTTAATATTCTAATTTTAAATGTCATTATGACATTTTGAAATTTCATACTATTTTTACGAATATGCTAGTAGATAATAGTATATTACATACCGAGGTGGGAAGTGTTTCATTACTGTCGAGAGATTAGGTAGTTTACCGAGACGCGTAGCGTCGAGGTTAACTTTATCTCGAGACAGGGATGAAACTTTCCACCGTGGTATGTATACTATTTTATTTGCAATCATCTAATTTTAAAAATAACTACAATTGAATTCTGAATAATAGATATCTTGATGTAGCTAATATTTTTGTTACCATGAAAACAACCCACTCAATGTTTTGTTACCATGGAAACACCCCACTCTTCAGGTATGTAATATTTTTAGGGGTATGTAATAATTTCCTGGCTAGTTTCAAGTAATCATCTAGTTCCCAGCTGTTGTTATGTCATGAAATTGACACATTACAATGCGATTGCGAATAAAATATTGTATGCACCACGGGAGATATTCATGTTTTTTACCTTCGGTTGACTTGCAGACCTCGGGCCAGTGACCCTCGGTCTATAACACATGTCAACCTCGGGGAAAAAACATATTCATATCTCCCTTAATGCATAAATATCTATTAACTAAAATTAAGATGAACAGAAATTACAAATTTGAAATTGTCACGAATCACAAACCACCAAGTTGTCAAATTTGACAGAAAAGTTAATACCAACGTAACAAATTTTCAATTCATTTTTAATTAGTTAACCATAATTGAATGTTGGTTTGACAAACACTATTCATGATTAATTTGAAATTAATCAAGAAGTAATGATTAGCTAGTCAAAATGTTAATCATCGATTGAAAAACCGGCCCTTAAACTACTTTAATCAAATAAGCAGTTTAATCATAATTCATAACACACGCTTATTGTAATGATATCAACTGTTGTAGGCATGAAGTTTGTGAACAAATTGTACACGAATGTTTGTGGTTACTAAATTCAGCTTGCGATGGATGACGCAGGGCTCATTTTTGGTGGTTTCTATAATAACTTAC
>CALNHX010009352.1:0-50689 GCA_940337035.1 Agriotes lineatus
ATGGCTCAAAGTGTTGGCGACATGGCTCGGAATGTTGGCGGCATGGCTCGAACTGTTGGCGGCATGGTTTGAAATGTTGGCGGCATGGCTTGAAATGTTGGCGGCGTGGTTCGAAATGTTGGCGGCATGGCTCGAAATGTGG
Organism: Agriotes lineatus; assembly: GCA_940337035.1. Taxonomy (NCBI): domain Eukaryota; kingdom Metazoa; phylum Arthropoda; class Insecta; order Coleoptera; family Elateridae; genus Agriotes; species Agriotes lineatus. The sequence continues at coordinate 143 of CALNHX010009352.1, forward strand.
GCGGCATGGCTCGAAATGTTGGCGGCATAGCTCGAAATGTTTGCGGCATGGTTCGAAATGTTGGCGGCATGGCTCGAAATGTTGGCGGCATGGTTCGAAATGTTGGTGGCATGGCTCGAAATGTGGGCGGCATGGCTCGAAATGTTGGCGGGATGGATCAAAACGTTGGCGGCGTGGCTCCAAGTGTTGGCGGCGTGGCTCGAAATGTTGGCGACATGGCTCGAAATGTTGGCGGCATGGCTCGAAGTGTTGACGGCATGGCTAGAAATGTTGGCGGCATTGCCCGAAATGTTGCGGCGTCGCTCGAAATATTGGCGGCATTGCTCGAAATGTTCGGCGGCATGGCTCGAAATGTTGGCGGCATGGCTCGAAATGTTCGCGGCATGGCTCGAAATGTTAGCGGCATGGCTCAAAGTGTTGGCGACATGGCTCGGAATGTTGGCGGCATGGCTCGAACTGTTGGCGGCATGGTTTGAAATGTTGGCGGCATGGCTCGAAATGTTGGCGGCATGGTACGAAATGTTGGCGGCATGGCACGAAATGTGGGCGGCATAGCTCGAAATGTTGGCGGCATAGCTCGAAATGTTTGCGGCATGGCTCGAAATGTTGGCGGCATGGCTCGAAATGTTGGCGGCATGGTTCGAAATGTTGGTGGCATGGCTCGAAATGTTGGCGGCATGGCTCGAAATGTTGGCGGCATGGCTCGAAATGTTGGCGGCATGGCTCGAAATGTTGGCGGCATGGTTCGAAATGTTGGCGGCATAGCTCGAAATGTTTGCGGCATGGCTCGAAATGTTGGCGGCATGGCTCGAAATGTTGGCGGCATGGTTCGAAATGTTGGCGGCATAGCTCGAAATGTTTGCGGCATGGCTCGAAATGTTGGCGGCATGGCTCGAAATGTTGGCGGCATGGTTCGAAATGTTTGCGGCATGGCTCGAAATGTTGGCGGCATGGCTCGAAATGTTGGCGGCATGGTTCGAAATGTTGGCGGCATGGCTCGAAATGTGGGCGGCATGGCACGAAATGTTGGCGGCATGGCTCGAAATGTTTGCGGCATGGCTCGAAATGTTGGCGGCATGGCTCGAAATGTTCGCGGCATGGCTCGAAATGTTGGTGGCATGGCTCAAAGTGTTGGCGACATGGCTCGGAATGTTGGCGGCATAGCTCGAACTGTTGGCGGCATGGTTTGAAATGTTGGCGGCATGGCTCGAAATGTTGGCGGCATGGTTCGAAATGTTGGCGGCATGGCTCGAAATGTGGGCGGCATAGCTCGAAATGTTGGCGGCATAGCTCGAAATGTTTGCGGCATGGCTCGAAATGTTGGCGGCATGGCTCGAAATGTTGGCGGCATGGTTCAAAATGTTGGTGGCATGGCACGAAATGTGGGCGGCATGGCTCGAAATGTTGGCGGGATGGCTCAAAACGTTGGCGGCGTGGCTCCAAGTGTTGGGGGCATGGCTCGAAATGTTGGCGACATGGCTCGAAATGTTGGCGGCATGGCTCAAAATGTTGACGGCATGGCTAGAAATGTTGGCGGCATGGCTCGAAATGTTGCGGCGTCGCTCGAAATATTGGCGGCATGGCTCGAAATGTTGGCGGCATGGCTCGAAATGTTGGCGGCGTGGCTCGAAATGTTGGCGGCATGGCTCGAAATGCTGCGGCGTCGCTCGAAATATTGGCGGCATGGCTCGAAATGTTGGCGGCATGGCTCGAAATGTTGGCGGCCTGGTTCGAAATGTTGGCGGCATGGCTCGAAATGTGGGCGGCATGGCACGAAATGTTGGCGGCATAGCTCGAAATGTTTGCGGCATGGCTCGAAATGTTGGCGGCATGGCTCGAAATGTTGGCGGCATGGTTCGAAATGTTGGTGGCATGGCTCGAAATGTGGGCGGCATGGCTCGAAATGTTGGCGGGATGGCTCAAAACGTTGGCGGTGTGGCTCCAAGTGTTGGCGGCGTGGCTCGAAATGTTGGTGACATGGCTCGAAATGTTGGCGGCATTGCTCGAAATGTTGACGGCATGGCTAGAAATGTTGGCGGCATGGCTCGAAATGTTGCGGCGTCGCTCGAAATATTGGCGGCATGGCTCGAAATGTTGGCGGCATTGCTCGAAATGTTGACGGCATGGTTTGAAATGTTGGCGGCATGGCTCGAAATGTTGGCGGCATTGCTCGAAATGTTGACGGCATGGTTTGAAATGTTGGCGGCATGGCTCGAAATGTTGGCGGCATGGTTCAAAATGTTGGCGGCATGGCTCGAAATGTGGGCGGCATGACTCGAAATGTTGGCGGCATAGCTCGAAATGTTTGCGGCATGGCTCGAAATGTTGGCGGCATGGCTCGAAATGTTGGCGGCATGGTTCGAAATGTTGGTGGCATGGCTCGAAATGTGGGCGGCATGGCTCGAAATGTTGGCGGGATGGCTCAAAACGTTGACGGCGTGGCTCGAAGTGTTGGCGGCCTGGCTCGGAATGTTGGCGGCATTGCTCGAAATATTAGCGGCATGGCTCGAAATGTTGGCGGCATGACTCGAAATGTTGGCGGCATGGCTCGAAATGTTGGCGGCATTGCTCGAAATGTTGACGGCATGGTTTGAAATGTTGGCGGCATGGCTCGAAATGTTGGCGGCATGGTTCAAAATGTTGGCGGCATGGCTCGAAATGTGGGCGGCATGACTCGAAATGTTGGCGGCATAGCTCGAAATGTTTGCGGCATGGCTCGAAATGTTGGCGGCATGGCTCGAAATGTTGGCGGCATGGTTCGAAATGTTGGTGGCATGGCTCGAAATGTGGGCGGCATGGCTCGAAATGTTGGCGGGATGGCTCAAAACGTTGACGGCGTGGCTCGAAGTGTTGGCGGCCTGGCTCGGAATGTTGGCGGCATTGCTCGAAATATTAGCGGCATGGCTCGAAATGTTGGCGGCATGACTCGAAATGTTGGCGGCATGGCTCGAAATGATGGCGGCATGGCTCAAAATGTTGGCGGCATGGCTCGAAATGTTGGCGGCATGGCTCAAAATGTTGGCGGCACGGCTCGAAATGTTGGCGGCATGGCTCGAAATGTTGGCGGCATTGCTAGAAATGTTGGCGGCATGGCTCGAAATGTTGGCGGCATGGCTCGAAATGTTGGCGGCATAGCTCGAAATGTTGGCGGCATTGTTCGAAATGCTGGCGGCATGGCTCGAAGTGTTGGCGGCATTGCTAGAAATGTTGGCGGCATGGCTCGAAATGCTGGCGGCATGGCTCGAAATGTTGGCGGCATGGCTCGAAATGTTGGCGGCATGGCTCGAAATGTTGGCGGCGTGGCTCGAAATGTTGGCGGCATGGCTCGAAATATTGGCGGCATTGCTCGAAATGTTGGCGGCATGGTTCGAAATGTTGGCGGCATGGCTCGAAATGTGGGCGGCATGGCACGAAATGTTGGCGGCATGGCTCAAAATGTTTGCGGCATGGCTCGAAATGTTGGCGGCATGGCTCGAAATGTTCGCGGCATGGCTCGAAATGTTGGCGGCATGGCTCGAAATGTTCGCGGCATGGCTCGAAATGTTAGCGGCATGGCTCAAAGTGTTGGCGACATGGCTCGGAATGTTGGCGGCATGGCTCGAACTGTTGGCGGCATGGTTTGAAATGTTGGCGGCATGGCTCGAAATGTTGGCGGCATGGTACGAAATGTTGGCGGCATGGCACGAAATGTGGGCGGCATAGCTCGAAATGTTGGCGGCATAGCTCGAAATGTTTGCGGCATGGCTCGAAATGTTGGCGGCGTGGCTCGAAATGTTGGCGGCATGGCTCGAAATGTTGGCGGCATGGCTCGAAATGTTGGCGGCATGGTTCGAAATGTTGGTGGCATGGCTCGAAATGTTGGCGGCATGGCTCGAAATGTTGGCGGCATGGCTCGAAATGTTGGCGGCATGGCTCGAAATGTTGGCGGCATGGTTCGAAATGTTGGCGGCATAGCTCGAAATGTTTGCGGCATGGCTCGAAATGTTGGCGGCATGGCTCGAAATGTTGGCGGCATGGTTCGAAATGTTGGCGGCATAGCTCGAAATGTTTGCGGCATGGCTCGAAATGTTGGCGGCATGGCTCGAAATGTTGGCGGCATGGTTCGAAATGTTTGCGGCATGGCTCGAAATGTTGGCGGCATGGCTCGAAATGTTGGCGGCATGGTTCGAAATGTTGGCGGCATGGCTCGAAATGTGGGCGGCATGGCACGAAATGTTGGCGGCATGGCTCGAAATGTTTGCGGCATGGCTCGAAATGTTGGCGGCATGGCTCGAAATGTTCGCGGCATGGCTCGAAATGTTGGTGGCATGGCTCAAAGTGTTGGCGACATGGCTCGGAATGTTGGCGGCATAGCTCGAACTGTTGGCGGCATGGTTTGAAATGTTGGCGGCATGGCTCGAAATGCTGGCGGCATGGTTCGAAATGTTGGCGGCATGGCTCGAAATGTGGGCGGCATAGCTCGAAATGTTGGCGGCATAGCTCGAAATGTTTGCGGCATGGCTCGAAATGTTGGCGGCATGGCTCGAAATGTTGGCGGCATGGTTCAAAATGTTGGTGGCATGGCACGAAATGTGGGCGGCATGGCTCGAAATGTTGGCGGGATGGCTCAAAACGTTGGCGGCGTGGCTCCAAGTGTTGGCGGCATGGCTCGAAATGTTGGCGACATGGCTCGAAATGTTGGCGGCATGGCTCAAAATGTTGACGGCATGGCTAGAAATGTTGGCGGCATGGCTCGAAATGTTGCGGCGTCGCTCGAAATATTGGCGGCATGGCTCGAAATGTTGGCGGCATGGCTCGAAATGTTGGCGGCGTGGCTCGAAATGTTGGCGGCATGGCTCGAAATGCTGCGGCGTCGCTCGAAATATTGGCGGCATGGCTCGAAATGTTGGCGGCATGGCTCGAAATGTTGGCGGCCTGGTTCGAAATGTTGGCGGCATGGCTCGAAATGTGGGCGGCATGGCACGAAATGTTGGCGGCATAGCTCGAAATGTTTGCGGCATGGCTCGAAATGTTGGCGGCATGGCTCGAAATGTTGGCGGCATGGTTCGAAATGTTGGTGGCATGGCTCGAAATGTGGGCGGCATGGCTCGAAATGTTGGCGGGATGGCTCAAAACGTTGGCGGTGTGGCTCCAAGTGTTGGCGGCGTGGCTCGAAATGTTGGCGACATGGCTCGAAATGTTGGCGGCATTGCTCGAAATGTTGACGGCATGGCTAGAAATGTTGGCGGCATGGCTCGAAATGTTGCGGCGTCGCTCGAAATATTGGCGGCATGGCTCGAAATGTTGGCGGCATGGCTCGAAATGTTGGCGGCATGGCTCGAACTGTTGGCGGCATGGTTTGAAATGTTGGCGGCATGGCTCGAAATGTTGGCGGCATGGTTCAAAATGTTGGCGGCATGGCTCGAAATGTGGGCGGCATGACTCGAAATGTTGGCGGCATAGCTCGAAATGTTTGCGGCATGGCTCGAAATGTTGGCGGCATGGCTCGAAATGTTGGCGGCATGGTTCGAAATGTTGGTGGCATGGCTCGAAATGTGGGCGGCATGGCTCGAAATGTTGGCGGGATGGCTCAAAACGTTGACGGCGTGGCTCGAAGTGTTGGCGGCCTGGCTCGGAATGTTGGCGGCATTGCTCGAAATATTAGCGGCATGGCTCGAAATGTTGGCGGCATGACTCGAAATGTTGGCGGCATGGCTCGAAATGATGGCGGCATGGCTCAAAATGTTGGCGGCATGGCTCGAAATGTTGGCGGCATGGCTCAAAATGTTGGCGGCACGGCTCGAAATGTTGGCGGCATGGCTCGAAATGTTGGCGGCATTGCTAGAAATGTTGGCGGCATGGCTCGAAATGTTGGCGGCATGGCTCGAAATGTTGGCGGCATAGCTCGAAATGTTGGCGGCATTGTTCGAAATGCTGGCGGCATGGCTCGAAGTGTTGGCGGCATTGCTAGAAATGTTGGCGGCATGGCTCGAAATGCTGGCGGCATGGCTCGAAATGTTGGCGGCATGGCTCGAAATGTTGGCGGCATGGCTCGAAATGTTGGCGGCGTGGCTCGAAATGTTGGCGGCATGGCTCGAAATATTGGCGGCATTGCTCGAAATGTTGGCGGCATGGTTCGAAATGTTGGCGGCATGGCTCGAAATGTGGGCGGCATGGCACGAAATGTTGGCGGCATGGCTCAAAATGTTTGCGGCATGGCTCGAAATGTTGGCGGCATGGCTCGAAATGTTCGCGGCATGGCTCGAAATGTTGGCGGCATGGCTCGAAATGTTCGCGGCATGGCTCGAAATGTTAGCGGCATGGCTCAAAGTGTTGGCGACATGGCTCGGAATGTTGGCGGCATGGCTCGAACTGTTGGCGGCATGGTTTGAAATGTTGGCGGCATGGCTCGAAATGTTGGCGGCATGGTACGAAATGTTGGCGGCATGGCACGAAATGTGGGCGGCATAGCTCGAAATGTTGGCGGCATAGCTCGAAATGTTTGCGGCATGGCTCGAAATGTTGGCGGCATGGCTCGAAATGTTGGCGGCATGGTTCGAAATGTTGGTGGCATGGCTCGAAATGTTGGCGGCATGGCTCGAAATGTTGGCGGCATGGCTCGAAATGTTGGCGGCATGGCTCGAAATGTTGGCGGCATGGTTCGAAATGTTGGCGGCATAGCTCGAAATGTTTGCGGCATGGCTCGAAATGTTGGCGGCATGGCTCGAAATGTTGGCGGCATGGTTCGAAATGTTGGCGGCATAGCCCGAAATGTTTGCGGCATGGCTCGAAATGTTGGCGGCATGGCTCGAAATGTTGGCGGCATGGTTCGAAATGTTTGCGGCATGGCTCGAAATGTTGGCGGCATGGCTCGAAATGTTGGCGGCATGGTTCGAAATGTTGGCGGCATGGCTCGAAATGTGGGCGGCATGGCACGAAATGTTGGCGGCATGGCTCGAAATGTTTGCGGCATGGCTCGAAATGTTGGCGGCATGGCTAGAAATGTTGGCGGCATGGCTCGAAATGTTGCGGCGTCGCTCGAAATATTGGCGGCATGGCTCGAAATGTTGGCGGCATGGCTCGAAATGTTGGCGGCGTGGCTCGAAATGTTGGCGGCATGGCTCGAAATGCTGCGGCGTCGCTCGAAATATTGGCGGCATGGCTCGAAATGTTGGCGGCATGGCTCGAAATGTTGGCGGCCTGGTTCGAAATGTTGGCGGCATGGCTCGAAATGTGGGCGGCATGGCACGAAATGTTGGCGGCATAGCTCGAAATGTTTGCGGCATGGCTCGAAATGTTGGCGGCATGGCTCAAAATGTTGGCGGCATGGTTCGAAATGTTGGTGGCATGGCTCGAAATGTGTGCGGCATGGCTCGAAATGTTGGCGGGATGGCTCAAAACGTTGGCGGTGTGGCTCCAAGTGTTGGCGGCGTGGCTCGAAATGTTGGCGACATGGCTCGAAATGTTGGCGGCATTGCTCGAAATGTTGACGGCATGGCTAGAAATGTTGGCGGCATGGCTCGAAATGTTGCGGCATCGCTCGAAATATTGGCGGCATGGCTCGAAATGTTGGCGGCATGGCTCGAAATGATGGCGGCATGGCTCGAACTGTTGGCGGCATGGTTTGAAATGTTGGCGGCATGGCTCGAAATGTTGGCGGCATGGTTCAAAATGTTGGCGGCATGGCTCGAAATGTGGGCGGCATGACTCGAAATGTTGGCGGCATAGCTCGAAATGTTTGCGGCATGGCTCGAAATGTTGGCGGCATGGCTCGAAATGTTGGCGGCATGGTTCGAAATGTTGGTGGCATGGCTCGAAATGTGGGCGGCATGGCTCGAAATGTTGGCGGGATGGCTCAAAACGTTGGCGGTGTGGCTCCAAGTGTTGGCGGCGTGGCTCGAAATGTTGGCGACATGGCTCGAAATGTTGGCGGCATGGCTCGAAATGTTGACGGCATGGCTAGAAATGTTGGCGGCATGGCTCGAAATGTTGCGGCGTCGCTTGGCGGCATGGCTCGAAATGTTGGCGGCATGGCTCGAAATGTTGGCGGCGTGGCTCGAAATGTTGGCGGCATGGCTCGAAATGTTGCGGCGTCTCTCGAAATATTGGCGGCATGGCTCGAAATGTTGGCGGCATGGCTCGAAATGTTGGCGGCATGGCTCGAAATGTTGGCGGCGTGGCTCGAAATGTTGGCGGCATGGCTCGAAATGTTGGCGGCATGGCTCGAAATGTTGGCGGCATGGCTCGAAATGTTGGCGGCATGGCCCGAAATGTTGGCGGCGTGGCTCGAAATGTTGGCGGCATTGCTAGAACTGTTGGCGGCATGGCTCGAAATGTTGGCGGCATGGCTCGAAATGTTGGCGGCATGGCTCGAAATGTTGCGGCGTCGCTCAAAATTTTGGCGGCATGGCTCGAAATGTTGGCGGCATGGCTCGAAATGTTGGCGGCGTGGCTCGAAATGTTGGCGGCATGGCTCGAAATATTTGCGGCATATCTCGAAATGTTGGCGGCATGGTTCGAAATGTTGGTGGCATGGCTAGAAATGTGGGCGGCATGGCTCGAAATGTTGGCGGCATAGCTCGAAATGTTTGCGGCATGTCTCGAAATGTTGGCGGCATGGCTCGAAATGTTGGCGGCATTGCTAGAAATGTTGGTGGCATGGCTCGAAATGTGGGCGGCATGGCTCGAAGTGTTGACGGCATGGCTAGAAATGTTGGCGGCATGGCTAGAAATGTTGGCGGCATGGTTCGAAATGTTGGCGGCATGGCTCGAAATGTTGGCGGGATGGCTCAAAACGTTGGCGGCGTGGCTCCAAGTGTTGGCGGCGTGGCTCGAAATGTTGGCGACATGGCTCGAAAAGTTGGCGGCATGGCTCGAAGTGTTGACGGCATGGCTAGAAATGTTGGCAGCATGGCTAGAAATGTTGGCGCCATGGTTCGAAATGTTGGCGGCATGGCTCGAAATGTTGGCGGGATGGCTCAAAACGTTGGCGGCGTGGCTCCAAATGTTGGCGGCGTGGCTCGAAATGTTGGCGACATGGCTGGAAATGTTGGCGGCATGGCTCGAAATGTTGCCGGCTTTTCTCGAAATGTTGGCGTCATGGCTCGAGATGTTGGCGGCATGGCTAGAAATGTTGGCGGCATGATTCGAAATGTTGGGGGCATGGCTCGAAATGATGGCGGCATAGCTCAAAATGTTGGCGACATGGCTCGAAATGTTGGCGGCATATCTCAAAATGTTGGCGGCACGGCTCGAAATGTTGGCGGCATGGCTCGAAATGTTGGCGGCATGGCTCGAAATGTTGGCGGCATGGCTCGAAATGTTTGCGGCATGGCTCGAAATATTGGCGGCATGGCTCGAAATGTTGGCGGCATGATTCGAAATGTTGGCGACATGGCTCGAAATGATGGCGGCATAGCTCAAAATGTTGGCGACATGGCTCGAAATGTTGGCGGCATGGCTCAAAATGTTGGCGGCACGGCTCGAAATGTTGGCGGCATGGCTCGAAATGTTGGCGGCATAGCTCGAAATGTTGGCGGCATGGCTCGAAATGTTGGCGGCATGGCTCGAAATGTTGGCGGCATGGCTGGAAATGTTGGCGGCATGGCTCGAAATGTTGGCGGCATTGCTCGAAATGTTGGCGGCATGGCTCGAAATGTTGGCGGCATGACTCGAAGTGTTGGCGGCATGGCTCGAGGTGTTAGCGGAATGGATCGAAATGTTGGCGGCATGGCTTAAAATGTTGGCGGCATGGCTTGAAATGTTGGCGGCATGGCTCGAAGCTTTGGCGGCATAGCTAGAAATGTTGGCGGCATGGCTCAAAATGTTGGCGGCATGGCTCGAAATGTTGGCGGCATGGCTCGAAATGTTGGAGGCATGGCTCGAAATGATGGCGGCATGGCTCAAAATGTTGGCGGCAAGGCTCGAAATGTTGGCGGCATGGCTCAAAATGTTGGCGGCACGGCTCGAAATGTTGGCGGCATGGCTCGAAATGTTGGCGGCATAGCTCGAAATGTTGGCGGCATGGCTCGAAATGTTGGCGGCGTGGCTCGAAATGTTGGCGGCATGGCTCGAAATGTTGGCGGCATGGCTCGAAGTGTTGACGGCATGGCTAGAAATGTTGGCAGCATGGCTAGAAATGTTGGCGGCATGGTTCGAAATGTTGGCGGCATGACTCGAGATGTTGGCGGGATGGCTCAAAACGTTGGCGGCGTGGCTCCAAATGTTGGCGGCGTGGCTCGAAATGTTGGCGACATGGCTCGAAATGTTGGCGGCATGGCTCGAAATGTTGCCGGCTTTTCTCGAAATGTTGGCGGCATGGCTCGAGTTGTTGGCGGCATGGCTAGAAATGTTGGCGGCATTGCTCGAAATGTTGGCGGCATGGCTCAAAATGTTGGCGGCATGGCTCGAAGTGGCGGCATGACTCGAAATGTTGGCGGCATGGCTCGAAGTGTTGGCGGCATAGCTCGAAATGTTGGCGGCATGGCTCGAAATGTTGGCGGCATGGCTCGAAATATTGGCGGCATGGCTCGAAATGTTGGCGGCATGATTCGAAATGTTGGCGGCATGGCTCGAAATGAGGGCGGCATAGCTCAAAATGTTGGCGACATGGCTCGAAATGTTGGCGGCATGGCTCAAAATGTTGGCGGCACGGCTCGAAATGTTGGCGGCATGGCTCGAAATGTTGGCGGCATAGCTCTAAATGTTGGCGGCATGGCTCGAAATGTTGGCGGCATGGCTCGAAATGTTGGCGGCATGGCTGGAAATGTTGGCGGCATGGCTCGAAATGTTGGCGGCATGACTCGAAGTGTTGGCGGCATGGCTCGAGGTGTTAGCGGAATGGATCGAAATGTTGGCGGCATGGCTCGAAGCTTTGGCGGCATAGCTAAAATGTTGGCGGCATGGCTTGAAATGTTGGCGGCATGGCTCGAAGCTTTGGCGGCATAGCTAGAAATGTTGGCGGCATGGCTCAAAATGTTGGCGGCATGGCTCGAAATGTTGGCGGCATGGCTCGAAATGTTGGCGGCATGGCTCGAAATGTTGCCGGCTTTTCTCGAAATGTTGGCGGCATGGCTCGAGTTGTTGGCGGCATGGCTAGAAATGTTGGCGGCATGGCTCGAAATGTTGGCGGCATGGCTCGAAATGTTGGCGGCATGGCTCGAAGTGGCGGCATGACTCGAAATGTTGGCGGCATGGCTCGAAGTGTTGGCGGCATAGCTCGAAATGTTGGCGGCATGGCTCGAAATGTTGGCGGCATGGCTCGAAATGTTTGCGGCATGGCTCGAAATATTGGCGGCATGGCTCAAGATGTTGGCGGCATTGCTCGAAATGTTGGCGGCATGGCTCGAAATGTTGGCGGCATGACTCGAAGTGTTGGCGGCATGGCTCGAGGTGTTAGCGGAATGGATCGAAATGTTGGCGGCATGGCTCGAAGCTTTGGCGGCATAGCTAAAATGTTGGCGGCATGGCTTGAAATGTTGGCGGCATGGCTCGAAGCTTTGGCGGCATAGCTAGAAATGTTGGCGGCATGGCTCAAAATGTTGGCGGCATGGCTCGAAATGTTGGCGGCATGGCTCGAAATGTTGGCGGCATGGCTCGAAATGTTGCCGGCTTTTCTCGAAATGTTGGCGGCATGGCTCGAGTTGTTGGCGGCATGGCTAGAAATGTTGGCGGCATTGCTCGAAATGTTGGCGGCATGGCTCAAAATGTTGGCGGCATGGCTCGAAGTGGCGGCATGACTCGAAATGTTGGCGGCATGGCTCGAAGTGTTGGCGGCATAGCTCGAAATGTTGGCGGCATGGCTCGAAATGTTGGCGGCATGGCTCGAAATGTTTGCGGCATGGCTCGAAATATTGGCGGCATGGCTCGAAATGTTGGCGGCATGATTCGAAATGTTGGCGGCATGGCTCGAAATGATGGCGGCATAGCTCAAAATGTTGGCGACATGGCTCGAAATGTTGGCGGCATGGCTCAAAATGTTGGCGGCACGGCTCGAAATGTTGGCGGCATGGCTCGAAATGTTGGCGGCATAGCTCTAAATGTTGGCGGCATGGCTCGAAATGTTGGCGGCATGGCTCGAAATGTTGGCGGCATGGCTGGAAATGTTGGCGGCATGGCTCAAGATGTTGGCGGCATTGCTCGAAATGTTGGCGGCATGGCTCGAAATGTTGGCGGCATGACTCGAAGTGTTGGCGGCATGGCTCGAGGTGTTAGCGGAATGGATCGAAATGTTGGCGGCATGGCTCGAAGCTTTGGCGGCATAGCTAAAATGTTGGCGGCATGGCTTGAAATGTTGGCGGCATGGCTCGAAGCTTTGGCGGCATAGCTAGAAATGTTGGCGGCATGGCTCAAAATGTTGGCGGCATGGCTCGAAATGTTGGCGGCATGGCTCGAAATGTTGGCGGCATGGCTCGAAAGCGGCATGGCTCAAAATGTTGGCGGCATGGCTCGAAATGTTGGCGGCATGGCTCAAAATGTTGGCGGCACGGCTCGAAATGTTGGCGGCATGGCTCGAAATGTTGGCGGCATAGCTCGAAATGTTGGCGGCATGGCTCGAAATGTTGGCGGCGTGGCTCGAAATGTTGGCGGCATGGCTCGAAATGTTGGCGGCATGGCTCGAAGTGTTGACGGCATGGCTAGAAATGTTGGCAGCATGGCTAGAAATGTTGGCGGCATGGTTCGAAATGTTGGCGGCATGGCTCGAAATGTTGGCGGCATGGCTCAAAACGTTGGCGGCGTGGCTCCAAATGTCGGCGGCGTGGCTCGAAATGTTGGCGGCATTGCTCGAAATGTTGGCGGCATGGCTCAAAATGTTGGCGTCATGGCTCGAAGTGGCGGCATGACTCGAAATGTTGGCGGCATGGCTCGAAGTGTTGGCGGCATAGCTCGAAATGTTGGCGGCATGGCTCGATATGTTGGCGGCATGGCTCGAAATGTTTGCGGCATGGCTCGAAATATTGGCGGCATGGCTCGAAATGTTGGCGGCATGATTCGAAATGTTGGCGGCATGGCTCGAAATGATGGCGGCATAGCTCAAAATGTTGGCGACATGGCTCGAAATGTTGGCGGCATGGCTCAAATTGTTGGCGGCACGGCTCGAAATGTTGGCGGCATGGCTCGAAATGTTGGCGGCATGGCTCGAAATGTTGGCGGCATGGCTCGAAATGTTGGCGGCATTGCTCGGAATGTTGGCGGCATGGCTCGAAATGTTGGCGGCATGACTCGAAGTGTTGGCGGCATGGCTCGAGGTGTTAGCGGAATGGATCGAAATGTTGGCGGCATGGCTCAAAATGTTGGCGGCATGGCTTGAAATGTTGGCGGCATGGCTCGAAGCTTTGGCGGCATAGCTAGAAATGTTGGCGGCATGGCTCAAAATGTTGGCGGCATGGCTCGAAATGTTGGCGGCATGGCTCGAAATGTTGGCGGCATGGCTCGAAATGATGGCGGCATGGCTCAAAATGTTGGCGGCATGGCTCGAAATGTTGGCGGCATGGCTCAAAATGTTGGCGGCACGGCTCGAAATGTTGGCGGCATGGCTCGAAATGTTGGCGGCATAGCTCGAAATGTTGGCGGCATGGCTCGAAATGTTGGCGGCATGGCTCGAAATGTTGGCGGCATGGCTGGAAATGTTGGCGGCATGGCTCGAAATGTTGGCGGCATTGCTCGAAATGTTGGCGGCATGGCTCGAAATGTTGGCGGCATAACTCGAAGTGTTGGCGGCATGGCTCGAGGTGTTAGCGGAATGGCTCGAAATGTTGGCGGCATGGCTCAAAATGTTGGCGGCATGGCTTGAAATGTTGGCGGCATGGCTCGAAGCTTTGGCGGCATTGTTAGAAATGTTGGCGGGATGGCTCGAAATGTTGGCGGCATGGCTCGAAATGTTGGCGGCACGGCTCGAAATGTTGGCGGCATATCTCGAAATGTTGGCGGCATTGTTCGAAATGTTGGCGGCATGGCTCGAAATGTTGGCGGCATAGCTCGAAATGTTGGCGGCATAGCTCGAAATGCTGGCGGCATGGCTCGAAATGTTGGCGGCATTGCTAGAAATGTTGGCGGCATGGCTCGAAATGTTGGCGGCATAGCTCGAAATGTTGGCGGCATAGCTCGAAATGCTGGCGGCATGGCTCGAAATGTTGGCGGCATTGCTAGAAAAGTTGGCGGCATGGCTCGAAATGTGGGCGGCATGGCTCGAAATGTTGGCGGCGTGGGTCGAAATGTTGGCGGCATGGCTCGAAATATTGGCGGCATGGCTCGAAATGTTGGCGGCATGGTTCGAAATGTTGGCGCCATGGCTCGAAATGTGGGCGGCATGGCTCGAAATGTTGGCGGCATAGCTCGAAATGTTTGCGGCATGGCTCGAAATGTTGGCGGCATGGTTCGAAATGTTGGCGGCATGGCTCGAAATGTGGGCGGCATGGCTCGAAATGTTGGCGGCATAGCTCGAAATGTTTGCGGCATGGCTCGAAATGTTGGCGACATGGCTCGGAATGTTGGCGGCATGGCTCGAACTGTTGGCGGCATGGTTCGAAATGTTGACGGCATGGCTAGAAATGTTGGCGGGATGGCTCAAAACGGTGGCGGCGTGGCTCCAAATGTTGGCGGCGTGGCTCGAAATGTTGGCGACATGGCTCGAAGTGTTGACGGCATGGCTAGAAATGTTGACAGCATGGCTCAAAATGTTGCCGGCTTTTCTCGAAATGTTGGCGGCATGGGTCGAAATGTTGGCGGCATGGCTAGAAATGTTGGCGGCATTGCTCGAAATGTTGGCGGCATGGCTCAAAATGTTGGCGGCATGGCTCGAAATGGCGGCATGACTCGAAACGTTGGCGGCATGGCTCGAAGTGTTGGCGGCATAGCTCGAAATGTTGGCGGCATGGCTCGAAATGTTGGCGGCATGGCTCGAAATGTTGGCGGCATGGCTCGAAATATTGGCGGCATGGCTCGAAATGTTGGCGGCATGAGTCGAAATGCTGGCGGCTAGGCTCGAAATGATGGCGGCATGGCTCAAAATGTTGGCGACATGGCTCGAAATGTTGGCGGCATGGCTCAAAATGTTGGCGGCACGGCTCGAAATGTTGGCGGCATGGCTCGAAATGTTGGCGGCATAGCTCGAAATGTTGGCGGCATGGCTCGAAATGTTGCCGGCATGGCTGGAAATTTTGGCGGCATGGCTCGAAATGTTGGCGGCATTGCTCAAAATGTTGGCGGCATGGCTCGAAATGTTGGCGGCATGACTCGAAGTGTTGGCGGCATGGCTCGAGGTGTTAGCGGAATGGCTCGAAATGTTGGCGGCATGGCTCGAAATGTTGGCGGCATGGCTCAAAGTGTTGGCGACATGGCTCGGACTGTTGGCGGCATGGCTCGAACTGTTGGCGGCATGGTTTGAAATGTTGGCGGCATGGCTCGAACTGTTGGCGGCATGGTTTGAAATGTTGGCGGCATGGCTCGAAATGTTGGCGGCATGGTTCGAAATGTTGGCGGCATGGCTCGAAATGTGGGCGGCATGGCTCGAAATGTTGGCGGCATAGCTCGAAATGTTTGCGGCATGGCTCGAAATGATGGCGGCATGGCTCGAAATGTTGGCGGCATGGTTCGAAATTTTGGTGGCATGGCTCGAAATGTGGGCGGCATGGCTCGAAATGTTGGCGGGATGGCTCAAAACGTTGGCGGCGTGGCTCCAAGTGTTGGCGGCGTGGCTCGAAATGTTGGCGACATGGCTCGAAATGTTGGCGGCATGGCTCGAAATGTTGACGGCATGGCTAGAAATGTTGGCGGCATGGCTCGAAATGTTGCGGCGTCGCTCAAAATATTGGCGGCATGGCTCGAAATGTTGGCGGCATGGCTCGAAATGTTGGCGGCGTGGCTCGAAATGTTGGCGGCATGGCTCGAAATGTTGCGGCGTCGCTCGAAATATTGGCGGCATGGCTCGAAATGTTGGCGGCATGGCTCGAAATGTTGGCGGCATGGTTCGAAATGTTGGCGGCGTGGCTCGAAATGTTGGCGGCATGGCTCGAAATGTTGGCGGCATGGCTCGAAATGTTGGCGGCATGGCTCGAAATGTTGGCGGCATGGCTCGAAATTTTGGCGGCGTGGCTCGAAATGTTGGCGGCATTGCTAGAAATGTTGGCGGCATGGCTCCAAATGTTGGCGGCATGGCTCGAAATGTTGGCGGCATGGATCGAAATGTTGCGGCGTCGCTCGAAATATTGGCGGCATGGCTCGAAATGTTGGCGGCATGGCTCGAAATGTTGGCGGCGTGGCTCGAAATGTTGGCGGCATGGCTCGAAATATTTGCGGCATGGCTCGAAATGTTGACGGCATGGTTCGAAATGTTGGCGGCATGGCTCGAAATGTGCGCGGCATGGCTCGAAATGTTGGCGGCACGGCTCAAAGTGTTGGCGACATGGCTCGGAATGTTGGCGGCATGGTTCGAACTGTTGGCGGCATGGTTCGAAATGTTGGCGGCGTGGCTCGAAATGTTGGCGGCATTGCTAGAAATGTTGGCGGCATGACTCGAAAAGTTGGCGGCATGGCTCGAAATGTTGGCGGCATGGTTCGAAATGTTGGTGGCATGGCTCGAAATATTGGCGGCATGGCTCGAAATGTTGGCGGCATAGCTCGAAATGTTTGCGGCATGGCTCGAAATGTTGGCGGCATGGCTCGAAATGTTGGCGGCATGGTTCGAAATGTTGGTGGCATGGCTCGAAATGTGGGCGGCATGGCTCGAAATGTTGGCGGCATGGCTCGAAATGTTGGCGGCATAGCTCGAAATGTTTGCGGCATGGCTCGAAATGTTGGCGGCATGGCTCGAAATGTTGGCGGCGTGGCTCGAAATGTTGGCGGCATGGCTCGAAATGATGGCGGCATAGCTCGAAATGTTTGCGGCATGGCTCGAAATGTTGGCGGCATGGCTCGAAATGTTGGCGGCGTTGCTAGAAATGTTGGCGGCATGGCTCGAAATGTTGGCGGCATGGCTCGAAATGTTGGCGGCGTGGCTCGAAATGTTGGCGGCATGGCTCGAAATGCTGGCGGCATGGCTCGAAGTGTTGGCGGCATTTCTAGAAATGTTGGCGGCATGGCTCGAAATGTTTGCGGCATGGCTCGAAATGTTGGCGGCGTGGCTCGAAATGTTGGCGGCATAACTCGAAATATCGGCGGCATGGCTCGAAATGTTGGCGGCATGGTTTGAAATGTTGGCGGCATGGCTCGAAATGTGGGCGGCATGGCACGAAATGTTGGCGGCATAGCTCGAAATATTTGCGGCATGGCTCGAAATGTTGGCGGCATGGTTCGAAATGTTCGCGGCATGGCTCGAAATGTTGGCGGCATGGCTCAAAGTGTTGGCGACATGGCTCGGACTGTTGGCGGCATGGCTCGAACTGTTGGCGGCATGGTTTGAAATGTTGGCGGCATGGCTCGAAATGTTGGCGGCATGGTTCGAAATGTTGGCGGCATGGCTCGAAATGTGGGCGGCATGGCTCGAAATGTTGGCGGCATAGCTCGAAATGTTTGCGGCATGGCTCGAAATGATGGCGGCATGGCTCGAAATGTTGGCGGCATGGTTCGAAATGTTGGTGGCATGGCTCGAAATGTGGGCGGCATGCCTCGAAATGTTGGCGGGATGGCTCAAAACGTTGGCGGCGTGGCTCCAAGTGTTGGCGGCGTGGCTCGAAATGTTGGCGACATGGCTCGAAATGTTGGCGGCATGGCTCGAAATGTTGACGGCATGGCTAGAAATGTTGGCGGCATGGCTCGAAATGTTGCGGCGTCGCTCAAAATATTGGCGGCATGGCTCGAAATGTTGGCGGCATGGCTCGAAATGTTGGCGGCGTGGCTCGAAATGTTGGCGGCATGGCTCGAAATGTTGCGGCGTCGCTCGAAATATTGGCGGCATGGCTCGAAATGTTGGCGGCATGGCTCGAAATGTTGGCGGCATGGCTCGAAATGTTGGCGGCATGGTTCGAAATGTTGGCGGCGTGGCTCGAAATGTTGGCGGCATGGCTCGAAATGTTGGCGGCATGGCTCGAAATGTTGGCGGCATGGCTCGAAATGTTGGCGGCATGGCTCGAAATTTTGGCGGCGTGGCTCGAAATGTTGGCGGCATTGCTAGAAATGTTGGCGGCATGGCTCCAAATGTTGGCGGCATGGCTCGAAATGTTGGCGGCATGGATCGAAATGTTGCGGCGTCGCTCGAAATATTGGCGGCATGGCTCGAAATGTTGGCGGCATGGCTCGAAATGTTGGCGGCGTGGCTCGAAATGTTGGCGGCATGGCTCGAAATATTTGCGGCATGGCTCGAAATGTTGACGGCATGGTTCGAAATGTTGGCGGCATGGCTCGAAATGTGCGCGGCATGGCTCGAAATGTTGGCGGCATAGCTCGAAATGTTTGCGGCATGGCTCGAAATGTTGGCGGCATGGCTCGAAATGTTGGCGGCATGGTTCGAAATGTTGGTGGCATGGCTCGAAATGTGGGCGGCATGGCTCGAAATGTTGACGGCATGGCTAGAAATGTTTGCGGCATGGCTCGAAATGTTGGCGGCATGGCTCGAAATGTTCGCGGCATGGCTCGAAATGTTGGCGGCATGTCTCAAAGTGTTGGCGACATGGCTCGGAATGTTGGCGGCATGGCTCGAACTGTTGGCAGCATGGTTTGAAATGTTTGCGGCATGGCTCGAAATGTTGGCGGCATGGCTCGAAATGTTGGCGGCATGGCTCAAAATGTTGGCAGCATGGCTCGAAGTGGCGGCATGACTCGAAATGTTGGCGGCATGGCTCGAAGTGTTGGCGGCATAGCTCGAAATGTTGGCGGCATGGCTCGAAATGTTGGCGGCATGGCTCGAAATGTTTGCGGCATGGCTCGAAATATTGGCGGCATAGCTCGAAATTTTGGCGGCATGATTCGAAATGTTGGCGGCATGGCTCGAAATGATGGCGGCATGGCTCAAAATGTTGGCGACATGGCTCGAAATGTTGGCGGCATGGCTCAAAATGTTGGCGGCACGGCTCGAAATGTTGGCGGCATGGCTCGAAATGTTGGCGGCATAGCTCGAAATGTTGGCGGCATGGCTCGAAATGTTGGCGGCATGGCTCGAAATGTTGGCGGCATGGCTGGAAATGTTGGCGGCATGGCTCGAAATGTTGGCGGCATTGCTCGAAATATTGGCGGCATGGCTCGAAATGTTGGCGGCATGACTCGAAGTGTTGGCGGCATGGCTCGAGGTGTTAGCGGAATGGATCGAAATGTTGGCGGCATGGCTCAAAATGTTGGCGGCATGGCTTGAAATGTTGGCGGCATGGCTCGAAGCTTTGGCGGCATAGCTAGAAATGTTGGCGGCATGGCTCGAAATGTTGGCGGCATGGCTCGAAATGTTGGCGGCATGGCTCGAAATGTTGGCGGCATGGCTCAAAATGTTGGCGGCACGGCTCGAAATGTTGGCGGCATGGCTCGAAATGTTGGCGGCATAGCTCGAAATGTTGGCGGCATGGCTCGAAATGTTGGCGGCATGGCTCGAAATGTTGGCGGCATGGCTGGAAATGTTGGCGGCATGGCTCGAAATGTTGGCGGCATTGCTCGAAATGTTGGCGGCATGGCTCGAAATGTTGGCGGCATTACTCGAAGTGTTGGCGGCATGGCTCGAGGTGTTAGCGGAATGGCTCGAAATGTTGGCGGCATGGCTCAAAATGTTGGCGGCATGGCTTGAAATGTTGGCGGCATGGCTCGAAGCTTTGGCGGCATAGCTAGAAATGTTGGCGGCATGGCTCGAAATGTTGGCGGCATGGCTCGAAATGTTGGCGGCATGGCTCAAAATGTTGGCGGCATATCTCGAAATGTTGGCGGCATTGTTCGAAATGATGGCGGCATGGCTCGAAATGTTGGCGGCATGACTCGAAATGTTGGCGGCATTGCTCGAAATGTTGGCGGCATGGCTCGAAATGTTGGCGGCATGGCTCGAGGTGTTAGAGGAATGGCTCGAAATGTTGGCGGCATGGCTCGAAATGTTGGCGGCATAGCTCGAAATGTTGGCGGCATAGCTCGAACTGCTGGCGGCATGGCTCGAAATGTTGGCGGCATTGCTAGAAAAGTTGGCGGCATGGCTCGAAATGTTGGCGGCATGGCTCGAAATGTTGGCGGCGTGGCTCGAAATGTTGGCGGCATGGCTCGAAATATTGGCGGCATGGCCCGAAATGTTGGCGGCATGGTTCGAAATGTTGGCGGCATGGCTCGAAATGTGGGCGGCATGGCTCGTAATGTTGGCGGCATAGCTCGAAATGTTTGCGGCATGGCTCGAAATGTTGGCGGCATAGCTCGAAATGTTCGCGGCATGGCTCGAAATGTTGGCGGCATGGATCAAAGTGTTGGAGACATGGCTCGGAATGTTGGCGGCATGGTTCGAACTGTTGGCGGCATGGTTCGAAATGTTGACGGCATGGATAGAAATGTTGGCGGGATGGCTCAAAACGTTGGCGGCGTGGCTCCAAATGTTGGCGGCGTGGCTCGAAATGTTGGCGACATGGCTCGAAGTGTTGACGGCATGGCTAGAAATGTTGGCGGCATGGCTCGAAATGTTGCCGGCTTTTCTCGAAATGTTGGCGGCATGGCTCGAACTGTTGGCGGCATGGCTAGAAATGTTGGCGGCATTGCTCGAAATGTTGGCGGCATGGCTCAAAATGTTTGCGGCATGGCTCGAAATGGCGGCATGACTCGAAATGTTGGCGGCATGGCTCGAAGTGTTGGCGGCATAGCTCGAAATGTTGGCGGCATGGCTCGAAATGTTGGCGGCATAACTCGAAATGTTGGCAGCATGGCTCGAAATATTGGCGGCATGGCTCGAAATGTTGGCGGCATGAGTCGAAATGCTGGCGGCATGGCTCGATATGATGGCGGCATGGCTCAAAATGTTGGCGACATGGCTCGAAATGTTGGCGGCGTGGCTCAAAATGTTGGCGGCACGGCTCGAAATGTTGGCGGCATGGCTCGAAATGTTGGCGGCATAGCTCGAAATGTTGGCGGCATGGCTCGAAATGTTGGCGGCATGGCTCGAAATGTTGGCGGCATGGCTGGAAATGTTGGCGGCATGGCTCGAAATGTTGGCGGCATTGCTCGAAATGTTGTCGGCATGGCTCGAAATGTTGGCGGCATGACTCGAAGTGTTGGCGGCATGGCTCGAGGTGTTAGCAGAATGGCTCGAGATGTTGGCGACATGGCTCTAAATGTTGACAGCATGGCTTGAAATGTTGGCGGCATGACTCGAAGCTTTGGCGGCATAACTAGAAATGTTGGCGGCATGGCTCGAAATGTTGGCGGCATGGCTCGAAATGTTGGCGGCATGGCTCAAAATGTTGGCGGCACGGCTCGAAATGTTGGCGGCATGGCTCGAAATGTTGGCGGCATAGCTCGAAATGTTGGCGGCATTGCTCGAAATGATGGCGGCATGGCTCAAAATGTTGGCGGCATGGCTCGAAATGTTGGCGGCATGGCTCAAAATGTTGGCGGCACGGCTCGAAATGTTGGCGGCATGGCTCGAAATGTTGGCGGCATAGCTCGAAATGTTGGCGGCATAACTCGAAATATTGGCGGCATGGCTCGAAATGTTGGCGGCATGGTTTGAAATGTTGGCGGCATGGCTCGAAATGTGGGCGGCATGGCACGAAATGTTGGCGGCATAGCTCGAAATATTTGCGGCATGGCTCGAAATGTTGGCGGCATGGTTCGAAATGTTCGCGGCATGGCTCGAAATGTTGGCGGCATGGCTCAAAGTGTTGGCGACATGGCTCGGACTGTTGGCGGCATGGCTCGAACTGTTGGCGGCATGGTTTGAAATGTTGGCGGCATGGCTCGAAATGTTGGCGGCATGGTTCGAAATGTTGGCGGCATGGCTCGAAATGTGGGCGGCATGGCTCGAAATGTTGGCGGCATAGCTCGAAATGTTTGCGGCATGGCTCGAAATGATGGCGGCATGGCTCGAAATGTTGGCGGCATGGTTCGAAATGTTGGTGGCATGGCTCGAAATGTGGGCGGCATGCCTCGAAATGTTGGCGGGATGGCTCAAAACGTTGGCGGCGTGGCTCCAAGTGTTGGCGGCGTGGCTCGAAATGTTGGCGACATGGCTCGAAATGTTGGCGGCATGGCTCGAAATGTTGACGGCATGGCTAGAAATGTTGGCGGCATGGCTCGAAATGTTGCGGCGTCGCTCAAAATATTGGCGGCATGGCTCGAAATGTTGGCGGCATGGCTCGAAATGTTGGCGGCGTGGCTCGAAATGTTGGCGGCATGGCTCGAAATGTTGCGGCGTCGCTCGAAATATTGGCGGCATGGCTCGAAATGTTGGCGGCATGGCTCGAAATGTTGGCGGCATGGCTCGAAATGTTGGCGGCATGGTTCGAAATGTTGGCGGCGTGGCTCGAAATGTTGGCGGCATGGCTCGAAATGTTGGCGGCATGGCTCGAAATGTTGGCGGCATGGCTCGAAATGTTGGCGGCATGGCTCGAAATTTTGGCGGCGTGGCTCGAAATGTTGGCGGCATTGCTAGAAATGTTGGCGGCATGGCTCCAAATGTTGGCGGCATGGCTCGAAATGTTGGCGGCATGGATCGAAATGTTGCGGCGTCGCTCGAAATATTGGCGGCATGGCTCGAAATGTTGGCGGCATGGCTCGAAATGTTGGCGGCGTGGCTCGAAATGTTGGCGGCATGGCTCGAAATATTTGCGGCATGGCTCGAAATGTTGACGGCATGGTTCGAAATGTTGGCGGCATGGCTCGAAATGTGCGCGGCATGGCTCGAAATGTTGGCGGCATAGCTCGAAATGTTTGCGGCATGGCTCGAAATGTTGGCGGCATGGCTCGAAATGTTGGCGGCATGGTTCGAAATGTTGGTGGCATGGCTCGAAATGTGGGCGGCATGGCTCGAAATGTTGACGGCATGGCTAGAAATGTTTGCGGCATGGCTCGAAATGTTGGCGGCATGGCTCGAAATGTTCGCGGCATGGCTCGAAATGTTGGCGGCATGTCTCAAAGTGTTGGCGACATGGCTCGGAATGTTGGCGGCATGGCTCGAACTGTTGGCAGCATGGTTTGAAATGTTGGCGGCATGGCTCGAAATGTTGGCGGTATGGTTCGAAATGTTGGCGGCATGGCTCGAAATGTGGGCGGCATGGCTCGAAATGTTGGCGGCATAGCTCGAAATGTTTGCGGCATGGCTCGAAATGTTGGCGGCATGGCTCGAAATGTTGGCGGCATGGCTCAAAATGTTGGCAGCATGGCTCGAAGTGGCGGCATGACTCGAAATGTTGGCGGCATGGCTCGAAGTGTTGGCGGCATAGCTCGAAATGTTGGCGGCATGGCTCGAAATGTTGGCGGCATGGCTCGAAATGTTTGCGGCATGGCTCGAAATATTGGCGGCATAGCTCGAAATTTTGGCGGCATGATTCGAAATGTTGGCGGCATGGCTCGAAATGATGGCGGCATGGCTCAAAATGTTGGCGACATGGCTCGAAATGTTGGCGGCATGGCTCAAAATGTTGGCGGCACGGCTCGAAATGTTGGCGGCATGGCTCGAAATGTTGGCGGCATAGCTCGAAATGTTGGCGGCATGGCTCGAAATGTTGGCGGCATGGCTCGAAATGTTGGCGGCATGGCTGGAAATGTTGGCGGCATGGCTCGAAATGTTGGCGGCATTGCTCGAAATATTGGCGGCATGGCTCGAAATGTTGGCGGCATGACTCGAAGTGTTGGCGGCATGGCTCGAGGTGTTAGCGGAATGGATCGAAATGTTGGCGGCATGGCTCAAAATGTTGGCGGCATGGCTTGAAATGTTGGCGGCATGGCTCGAAGCTTTGGCGGCATAGCTAGAAATGTTGGCGGCATGGCTCGAAATGTTGGCGGCATGGCTCGAAATGTTGGCGGCATGGCTCGAAATGTTGGCGGCATGGCTCAAAATGTTGGCGGCACGGCTCGAAATGTTGGCGGCATGGCTCGAAATGTTGGCGGCATAGCTCGAAATGTTGGCGGCATGGCTCGAAATGTTGGCGGCATGGCTCGAAATGTTGGCGGCATGGCTGGAAATGTTGGCGGCATGGCTCGAAATGTTGGCGGCATTGCTCGAAATGTTGGCGGCATGGCTCGAAATGTTGGCGGCATTACTCGAAGTGTTGGCGGCATGGCTCGAGGTGTTAGCGGAATGGCTCGAAATGTTGGCGGCATGGCTCAAAATGTTGGCGGCATGGCTTGAAATGTTGGCGGCATGGCTCGAAGCTTTGGCGGCATAGCTAGAAATGTTGGCGGCATGGCTCGAAATGTTGGCGGCATGGCTCGAAATGTTGGCGGCATGGCTCAAAATGTTGGCGGCATATCTCGAAATGTTGGCGGCATTGTTCGAAATGATGGCGGCATGGCTCGAAATGTTGGCGGCATGACTCGAAATGTTGGCGGCATTGCTCGAAATGTTGGCGGCATGGCTCGAAATGTTGGCGGCATGGCTCGAGGTGTTAGAGGAATGGCTCGAAATGTTGGCGGCATGGCTCGAAATGTTGGCGGCATAGCTCGAAATGTTGGCGGCATAGCTCGAACTGCTGGCGGCATGGCTCGAAATGTTGGCGGCATTGCTAGAAAAGTTGGCGGCATGGCTCGAAATGTTGGCGGCATGGCTCGAAATGTTGGCGGCGTGGCTCGAAATGTTGGCGGCATGGCTCGAAATATTGGCGGCATGGCCCGAAATGTTGGCGGCATGGTTCGAAATGTTGGCGGCATGGCTCGAAATGTGGGCGGCATGGCTCGTAATGTTGGCGGCATAGCTCGAAATGTTTGCGGCATGGCTCGAAATGTTGGCGGCATAGCTCGAAATGTTCGCGGCATGGCTCGAAATGTTGGCGGCATGGATCAAAGTGTTGGCGACATGGCTCGGAATGTTGGCGGCATGGTTCGAACTGTTGGCGGCATGGTTCGAAATGTTGACGGCATGGATAGAAATGTTGGCGGGATGGCTCAAAACGTTGGCGGCGTGGCTCCAAATGTTGGCGGCGTGGCTCGAAATGTTGGCGACATGGCTCGAAGTGTTGACGGCATGGCTAGAAATGTTGGCGGCATGGCTCGAAATGTTGCCGGCTTTTCTCGAAATGTTGGCGGCATGGCTCGAACTGTTGGCGGCATGGCTAGAAATGTTGGCGGCATTGCTCGAAATGTTGGCGGCATGGCTCAAAATGTTTGCGGCATGGCTCGAAATGGCGGCATGACTCGAAATGTTGGCGGCATGGCTCGAAGTGTTGGCGGCATAGCTCGAAATGTTGGCGGCATGGCTCGAAATGTTGGCGGCATAACTCGAAATGTTGGCAGCATGGCTCGAAATATTGGCGGCATGGCTCGAAATGTTGGCGGCATGAGTCGAAATGCTGGCGGCATGGCTCGATATGATGGCGGCATGGCTCAAAATGTTGGCGACATGGCTCGAAATGTTGGCGGCGTGGCTCAAAATGTTGGCGGCACGGCTCGAAATGTTGGCGGCATGGCTCGAAATGTTGGCGGCATAGCTCGAAATGTTGGCGGCATGGCTCGAAATGTTGGCGGCATGGCTCGAAATGTTGGCGGCATGGCTGGAAATGTTGGCGGCATGGCTCGAAATGTTGGCGGCATAGCTCGAAATGTTGGCGGCATTGCTCGAAATGATGGCGGCATTGCTCGAAATGTTGGCGGCATGGCTCGAAATGTTGGCGGCATGACTCGAAGTGTTGGCGGCATGGCTCGAGGTGTTAGCAGAATGGCTCGAGATGTTGGCGACATGGCTCTAAATGTTGACGGCATGGCTTGAAATGTTGGCGGCATGACTCGAAGCTTTGGCGGCATAACTAGAAATGTTGGCGGCATGGCTCGAAATGTTGGCGGCATGGCTCGAAATGTTGGCGGCATGGCTCAAAATGTTGGCGGCACGGCTCGAAATGTTGGCGGCATGGCTCGAAATGTTGGCGGCATAGCTCGAAATGTTGGCGGCATTGCTCGAAATGTTGGCGGCATGGCTCAAAATGTTGGCGGCACGGCTCGAAATGTTGGCGGCATGGCTCGAAATGTTGGCGGCATAGCTCGAAATGTTGGCGGCATGGCTCGAAATGTTGGCGGCATGGCTCGAAATGTTGGCGGCATGGCTGGAAATGTTGGCGGCATGGCTCGAAATGTTGGCGGCATTGCTCGAAATGTTGGCGGCATGGCTCAAAATGTTGGCGGCATGACTCGAAGTGTTGGCGGCATGGCTCGAGGTGTTAGCGGAATGGCTCGAAATGTTGGCGGCATGGCTCGAAGCTTTGGCGGCATAGCTAGAAATGTTGGCGGCATGGCTCGAAATGTTGGCGGCATTGCTCGAAATGTTGGCGGCATGGCTCAAAATGTTGGCGGCATGACTCGAAGTGTTGGCGGCATGGCTCGAGGTGTTAGCGGAATGGCTTGAAGTGTTGGCGGCATGGCTTGAAGCTTTGGCGGCATAGCTAGAAATGTTGGCGGCATGGCTCGAAATGTTGGCGGCATGGCTTGAAATGTTGGCGGCATGGCTCGAAACTTTGGCGGCATAACTTGATATGTTGTCGGCATGGCTCGAAATGTTGGCGGCATGGCTCGAAATGTTGGCGGCATGGCTCAAAATGTTGACGGCACGGCTCGAAATGTTGGCGGCATGGCTCGAAATGTTGGCGGCATAGCTCGAAATGTTGGCGGCATGGCTCGAAATGATGGCGGCATGGCTCAAAATGTTGGCGGCATTGCTCGAAATGTTGGCGGCATGGCTCAAAATGTTGGCGGCACGGCTCGAAATGTTGGCGGCATGGCTCCAAATGTTGGTGGCATAGCTCGAAATGTTGGCGGCATGGCTCGAAATGTTGGCGGCATGGCTCGAAATGTTGGCGGCATGGCTGGAAATGTTGGCGGCATGGCTCGCAATGTTGGCGGCATGGCTCGAAATGTTGCGGCGTGGCTCGAAATATTGGCGGCATGGCTCGAAATGTTGGCGGCATGGCTAGAAATGTTGGCGGCATGGTTCGAAATGTTGGCGGCATGGCTCGAAATGTTGGCGGCATGGCTCGAAATGTTGGCGGCATAGCTCGAAATGTTTGCGGCATGGCTCGAAATGTTGGCGGCATGGCTCGAAATGTTGGCGGCATAGCTCGAAATGTTTGCGGCATGGCTCGAAATGTTGGCGGCATGGCTCGAAATGTTTGCGGCATTGTTCGAAATGTTGGCGGCATGGCTCAAAATGTTGGCGGCATGGCTCGAAATGTTGGCGGCATGGCTCGAAATGGTGGCGGCATGGTTCGAAATGTTAGAGGCATGGCTCGAAATGTTGGCGGCATGGCTCGAAATGTTGGCGGCATGGCTCGAAATGTTGGCGGCATGGCTCGAAATGTTGGCAGCATGGCTCGAAATGTTGGCGGCATGGCTCGAAATGTTGACGGCGTGGCTCGAAATGTTGGCGGCCTGGCTCGAAATGTTGGCGGCATGGTTCGAAATGTTGGCGGCATGGCTCGGAATGTTGGCGGCATGGCTCGAAATATTAGCGGCATGGTTCAAAATGTTGGCGGCATGACTCGAAATGTTGGCGGCATGGCTCGAAATGATGGCGGCATGGCTCAAAATGTTGGCGGCATAGCTCGAAATGTTGGCGGCATGGCTCAAAATGTTGGCGGCACGGCTCAAAATGTTGGCGGCATGGCTCGAAATGTTGGCGGCATTGCTAGAAATGTTGGCGGCATGGCTCGAAATGTTGGCGGCATGGCTCGAAATGTTGGCGGCATAGCTCGAAATGTTGGCGGCATAGCTCGAAATGCTGGCGGCATGGCTCGAAATGTTGGCGGCATTGCTAGAAATGTTGGCGGCATGGCTCAAAATGTTGGCGGCATGGCTCGAAATGTTGGCGGCGTGGCTCGAAATGTTGGTGGCATGGCTCGAAATGCTTGCGGCATGGCTCGAAATGTTGGCGGCATTGCTAGAAATGTTGGCGGCATGGTTCGAAATGTTGGCGGCATGGCTCGAAATGTTGGCGGCGTGGCTCGAAATGTTGGCGGCATGGTTCGAAATGATGGCGGCATGGCTCGAAATGTGGGCGGCATGGCACGAAATTTTGGCGGCATAGCTCGAAATGTTTGCGGCATGGCTCGAAATGTTGGCGGCATGGCTCGAAATATTCGCGGCATGGCTCGAAATGTTGGCGGCATGTCTCAAAGTGTTGGCGACATGGCTCGGAATGTTGGTGGCATGTCTCGAACTGTTGGCAGCATGGTTTGAAATGTTGGCGGCATGGCTCGAAATGTTGGCGGTATGGTTCGAAATGTTGGCGGCATGGCTCGAAATGTGGGCGGCATGGCTCGAAATGTTGGCGGCATAGCTCGAAATGTTTGCGGCATGGCTCGAAATGTTGGCGGCATGGCTCGAAATGTTGGCGGCATGGCTCAAAATGTTGGCAGCATGGCTCGAAGTGGCGGCATGACTCGAAATGTTGGCGGCATGGCTCGAAGTGTTGGCGGCATAGCTCGAAATGTTGGCGGCATGGCTCGAAATGTTGGCGGCATGGCTCGAAATGTTTGCGGCATGGCTCGAAATATTGGCGGCATAGCTCGAAATGTTGGCGGCATGATTCGAAATGTTGGCGGCATGGCTCGAAATGATGGCGGCATGGCTCAAAATGTTGGCGACATGGCTCGAAATGTTGGCGGCACGGCTCGAAATGTTGGCGGCATGGCTCAAAATGTTGGCGGCATAGCTCGAAATGTTGGCGGCATGGCTCGAAATGTTGGCGGCATGGCTCGAAATGTTGGCGGCATGGCTGGAAATGTTGGCGGCATGGCTCGAAATGTTGGCGGCATTGCTCGAAATGTTGGCGGCATGGCTCGAAATGTTGGCGGCATGACTCGAAGTGTTGGCGGCATGGCTCGAGGTGTTAGCCTTTGGTGACCTTTGGTGACCTTTGGGGTGACCTTTGGTGACCTTTGGAGACCTTTGGTGACCGTTGGTGACCTTTAGGGTGACCTTTGGTGACCTTTGGGGTGACCTTTGGTGACCTTTGGTGACCTCTGGTGACCTTTGGGGTGACCTTTGGTGACCTTTGGTGACCTTTGATGACCTTTGGTGACCTCTGGTGACCTTTGGGGTGACCTTTGGTGACCTTTGGGGTGACCTTTGGTGACCTTTGGGGTGACCTTTGGTGATCTTTGGGGTGACCTTTGGTGACCTTTGGTGACCTTTGGTGACCTTTGGGGTGACCTTTGGTGACCTTTGGGGTGACCTTTGGTGACCTTTGGGGTGACCTTTGGTGACCTTTGGTGACCTTTGGTGAACTTTGGTGACCTTTGGGGTGACTTTTGGTGACCTTTGGTGACCTTTGGGGTGACCTTTGGTGACCTTTGGTGACCTTTGGTGACCTTTGGTGACCTTTGGGGTGACCTTTGGTGACCTTTGGGGTGACCTTTGGTGACCTTTGGTGACCTTTGGTGACCTTTGGTGACCTTTGGGGTGACCTTTGGTGACTTTTGGGGTGACCTTTGGTGACCTTTGGTGACCTTTGGTGACCTTTGGTGACCTTTGGTGACCTTTGGGGTGACCTTTGGTGACCTTTGGGGTGACATTTGGTGACCTTTGGTGACCTTTGGGGTGACCTTTGGTGACCTTTGGGGTGACCTCTGGTGACCTTTGGGGTGACCTTTGGTGACCTTTGGTGACCTTTGGTGACCTTTGGGGTGACCTTTGGTGACCTTTGGGGGTGCCTTTGGTGACCTTTGGGGTGACCTTTGGTGTCCTTTGGTGACCTTTGGTGACCTTTGGTGACCTTTGGGGTGACCTTTGGTGACCTTTGGGGTGACCTCTGGTGACCTTTGGGGTGACCTTTGGTGACCTTTGGTGACCTTTGGGGTGACCTTTAATGACCTTTAGGGTGACCTTTGGTGACCTTTGCGGTGACCTTTGGTGACCTTTGGTGACCTTTGGTGACCTTTGGGGTGACCTTTGGTGACCTTTGGTGACCTGTGGGTTGACCTTTGGTGACCTTTGGTGACCTTTGGTGACCTTTGGTGACCTTTGGGGTGACCTTTGGTGACCTTTGGGGTGACCTTTGGTGACCTTTGGTGACCTTTGGTGACCTTTGGTGACCTTTGGGGTGACCTTTGGTGTCCTTTGGGGTGACCTTTGGTGACCTTTGGTGACCTTTGGTGACCTTTGGTGACTTTTGGGGTGACCTTTGGTGACCTTTGGTGACCTTTGGTGACGTTTGGGGTGACCTTTGGTGACCTTTGGGGTGACCTTTGGTGACCTTAGGTGACCTTTGGTGACCTTTGGTGACCTTTGGGGTGACCTTTGGTGACCTTTGGGGTAACCTTTGGTGACCTTTGGGGTGACCTTTGGTGACCTTTGGTGACCTTTGGGGTGACCTTTGGTGACCTTTGGTGACCTTTGGTGACCTTTGGTGACATTTGGGGTGACCTTTGGTGACCTTTGGGGTGAACTTTGGTGACCTTTGGGGTGACCTTTGGTAACCTTTGGTGACCTTTGGTGACCTTTGGTGACCTTTGGTGACCTTTGGTGACCTTTGGGGTGACCTTTGGTGACCTTTTGGGTGACCTTTGGTGACCTTTGGGGTGTCCTTTGGTGACCTTTGGTGACCTTTGGGGTGACCTTTGGTGACCTTTGGTGAATTTTGGGGTGACCTTTGGTGACCTTTGGTGACCTTTGGTGACCTTTGGTGACCTTTGGGGTGACCTTTGGTGACCTTTGGGGTGACCTTTGGTGACCTTTGGTGACCTTTGGTGACCTTTGGGGTGACCTTTGGTGACCTTTGGTGACCTTTGGTGACCTTTGGTGACCTTTGGTGACCTTTGGGGTGACCTTTGGTGACCTTTGGGGTGACCTTTGGTGACCTTTGGGGTGACCTTTGGTGACCTTTGGTGACCTTTGGTGACCTTTGGTGACCTTTGGGGTAACCTTTGGTGACCTTTGGTGACCTTTGGTGACCTTTGGTGACCTTTGGTGACCTTTGGTGACCTTTGGTGACCTTTGGGGTGACCTTTGGTGACCTTTGGGGTGACCTTTGGTGACCTTTGGGGTGACCTTTGGTGACCTTTGGTGACCTTTGGTGATCTTTGGGGTAACCTTTGGTGACCTTTGGTGACCTTTGGGGTGACCTTTGGTGACCTTTGGTGACCTTTGGTGACCTTTGGGGAGACCTTTGGTGACCTTTGGTGACGTTTGGTGACCTTTGGTGACCTTTGGGGTAACCTTTGGTGACCTTTGATGACCTTTGGGGTGACCTTTGGTGAACTTTGGTGACCTTTAGGGTGACCTTTGGTGACCTTTGGTGACGTTTGGTGACCTTTGGTGACCTTTGGGGTAACCTTTGGTGACCTTTGGTGACCTTTGGTGGCCTTTGGTGACCTTTGGGGTGACCTTTGGTGACCTTTGGGGTGACCTTTGGTGACCTTTGGTGACCTTTGGGGTGACCTTTGGTGACCTTTTGGGTGACTTTTGGTGACCTTTGGGGTGACCTTTGGTGACCTTTGGTGACCTTTGGTGACCTTTGGTGACCTTTGGGGTGACCTTTGGTGACCTTTGGGGTGACCTTTGGTGACCTTTGGGGTGACCTTTGGTGACCTTTGGTGACCTTTGGTGACCTTTGGTGACCTTTGGTGACCTTTGGGGTGACCATTGGTGACTTTGGGGTGACCTTTGGTGACCTTTGGTGACCTTTGGTGACCTTTGGGGTGACCTTTGGTGACCTTTGGCGACCTTTGGGGTGACCTTTGGTGACCTTTGGGGTGACCTTTGGTGACCTTTGGTGACTTTTGGTGACCTTTGGTGACCTTTGGTGACCTTTGGGGTGACCTTTGGTGACCTTTGGTGTCCTTTGGTGACCTTTGGTGACCTTTGGTGACCTTTGGTGACCTTTGGTGACCTTTAGGGTGACTTTTGGTGACCTTTGGGGTGACCTTTGGTGACCTTTGGTTACCTTTGGGGTGACCTTTGGTGACCTTTGGGGTGACCTTTGGTGACCTTTGGGGTGACCTTTGGTGACCTTTGGTGATTTTTGGTGACCTTTGGTGACCTTTGGGGTGACCTTTGGTGACCTTTGGGGTGACCTTTGGTGACCTTTGGGGTGACCTTTGGTGACCTTTGGTGACCTTTGGTGACCTTTGGTGACCTTTGGTGACCTTTGGGGTGACCTTTGGTGACCTTTGGGGTGACCTTTGGTGACCTTTGGTGACCTTTGGGGTGACCTTTGGTGACCTTTAGGGTGACATTTGGTGACCTTTGCGGTGACCTTTGGTGACCTTTGGTGACCTTTGGTGACCTTTGGGGTGACCTTTGGTGACCTTTGGTGACCTGTGGGGTGACCTTTGGTGACCTTTGGTGACCTTTGGGGTGACCTTTGGTGACCTTTGGGGTGACCTTTGGTGACCTTTGGTGACCTTTGGTGACCTTTGGTGACCTTTGGTGACCTTTGGGGTGACCTTTGGTGACCTTTGGGGTGACCTTTGGTGACCTTTGGTGACCTTTGGTGACCTTTGGTGACTTTTGGGGTGACCTTTGGTGACCTTTGGTGACCTTTGGTGACCTTTGGTGACCTTTGGTGACGTTTGGGGTGACCTTTGGTGACCTTTGGGGTGACCTTTGGTGACCTTAGGTGACCTTTGGTGACCTTTGGTGACCTTTGTGGTGACCTTTGGTGACCTTTGGGGTAACCTTTGGTGACCTTTGGGGTGACCTTTGGTGACCTTTGGTGACCTTTGGTGTCCTTTGGTGACCTTTGGTGACCTTTGGGGTGACCTTTGGTGACCTTTGGGGTGACCTTTGGTGACCTTTGGGGTGACCTTTGGTGACCTTTGGTGACCTTTGGTGACCTTTGGTGACCTTTGGTGACCTTTGGGGTGACCTTTGGTGACCTTTGGGGTGACCTTTGGTGACCTTTGGGGTGACCTTTGGTAACCTTTGGTGACCTTTGGTGACCTTTGGTGACCTTTGGTGACCTTTGGTGACCTTTGGTGACGTTTGGGGTGACCTTTGGTGACCTTTTGGGTGATCTTTGGTGACCTTTGGGGTGACCTTTGGTGACCTTTGGTGACCTTTGGGGTGACCTTTGGTGACCTTTGGTGACCTTTGGGGTGACCTTTGGTGACCTTTGGTGACCTTTGGTGACCTTTGGTGACCTTTGGGGTGACCTTTGGTGACCTTTCGGGTGACCTTTGGTGACCTTTGGTGACCTTTGGTGACCTTTGGGGTGACCTTTGGTGACCTTTGGTGACCTTTGGTGACCTTTGGTGACCTTTGGTGACCTTTGGGGTGACCTTTGGTGGCCTTTGGGGTGACCTTTGGTGACCTTTGGGGTGACCTTTGGTGACCTTTGGTGACCTTTGGTGACCTTTGGTGACCTTTGGGGTGACCTTTGGTGACCTTTGGTGACCTTTGGTGACCTTTGGTGACCTTTGGTGACCTTTGGTGACCTTTGGTGACCTTTGGGGTGACCTTTGGTGACCTTTGGGGTGACCTTTTGTGACCTTTGGGGTGACCTTTGGTGACCTTTGGTGACCTTTGGTGACCTTTGGGGTAACCTTTGGTGACCTTTGGTGACCTTTGGGGTGACCTTTGGTGATCTTTGGTGACCTTTGGTGACCTTTGGGGTGACCTTTGGTGACCTTTGGTGACGTTTGGTGACCTTTGGTGACCTTTGGGGTAACCTTTGGTGACCTTTGGTGACCTTTGGGGTGACCTTTGGTGAACTTTGGTGACCTTTAGGGTGACCTTTGGTGACCTTTGGTGACGTTTGGTGACCTTTGGTGACCTTTGGGGTGACCTTTGGTGACCTTTGGTGACCTTTGGTGGCCTTTGGTGACCTTTGGGGTGACCTTTGGTGACCTTTGGGGTGACCTTTGGTGACCTTTGGTGACCTTTGGGGTGACCTTTGGTGACCTTTTGGGTGATTTTTGGTGACCTTTGGGGTGACCTTTGGTGACCTTTGGTGACCTTTGGTGACCTTTGGTGACCTTTGGGGTGACCTTTGGTAACCTTTGGGGTGACCTTTGGTGACCTTTGGGGTGACCTTTGGTGACCTTTGGTGACCTTTGGTGACCTTTGGTGACCTTTGGTGACCTTTGGTGACCTTTGGGGTGACCATTGGTGACCTTTGGGGTGACCTTTGGTGACCTTTGGTGACCTTTGGTGACCTTTGGGGTGACCTTTGGTGACCTTTGGTGACCTTTGGGGTGACCTTTGGTGACCTTTGGGGTGACCTTTGGTGACCTTTGGGGTAACCTTTGGTGACCTTTGGTGACCTTTGGGGTGACCTTTGGTGACCTTTGGGGTGACCTTTGGTGACCTTTGGTGACCTTTAGTGACCTTTGGTGACCTTTGGGGTGACCTTTGGTGACCTTTGGTGTCCTTTGGTGACCTTTGTTGACCTTTGGTGACCTTTGGTGACCTTTGGTGACCTTTAGGGTGACCTTTGGTGACCTTTGGGGTGACCTTTGGTGACCTTTGGTTACCTTTGGGGTGACCTTTGGTGACCTTTGGGGTGACGTTTGGTGAACTTTGGGGTGACCTTTGGTGACCTTTGGTGATTTTTGGTGACCTTTGGTAACCTTTGGGGTGACCTTTGGTGACCTTTGGGGTGACCTTTGGTGACCTTTGGGGTGACCTTTGGTGACCTTTGGTGACCTTTGGTGACCTTTGGTGACCTTTGGTGACCTTTGGGGTGACCTTTGGTGACCTTTAGGGTGACCTTTGGTGACCTTTGCGGTGACCTTTGGTGACCTTTGGTGACCTTTGGTGACCTTTGGAGTGACCTTTGGTGACCTTTGGTGACCTGTGGGGTGACCTTTGGTGACCTTTGGTGACCTTTGGTGACCTTTGGGGTGACCTTTGGTGACCTTTGGGGTGACCTTTGGTGACCTTTGGTGACCTTTGGTGACCTTTGGTGACCTTTGGGGTGACCTTTGGTGACCTTTGGTGCCCTTTGGGGTAACCTTTGGTGACCTTTGGTGACCTTTGGAGACTTTTGGGGTGACCTTTGGTGACCTTTGGTGACCTTTGGTGACCTTTGGTGACCTTTGGTGACGTTTGGGGTGACCTTTGGTGACCTTTGGGGTGACCTTTGGTGACCTTAGGTGACCTTTGGTGACCTTTGGTGACCTTTGGGGTGACCTTTAGTGACCTTTAGGGTAACCTTTGGTGACCTTTGGGGTGACCTTTGGTGACCTTTGGTGACCTTTGGTGACGTTTGGGGTGACCTTTGGTGACCTTTGGGGTAACCTTTGGTGACCTTAGGTGACCTTTGGTGACCTTTGGTGACCTTTGGGGTGACCTTTGGTGACCTTTGGGGTAACCTTTGGTGACCTTTGGGGTGACCTTTGGTGACCTTTGGTGTCCTTTGGTGACCTTTGGTGACCTTTGGGGTGACCTTTGGTGACCTTTGGGGTGACCTTTGGTGACCTTTGGGGTGACCTTTGGTGACCTTTGGGGTGGCCTTTGGTGACCTTTGGTGACCTTTGGTGACCTTTGGGGTGACCTTTGGTGACCTTTTGGGTGACCTTTGGTGATCTTTGGGGTGACCTTTGGTGACCTTTGGTGACCTTTGGTGACCTTTGGGGTGACCTTTGGTGACCTTTGGTGACCTTTGGTGACCTTTGGGGTGACCTTTGGGGTGACCTTTGGGGTGACCTTTGGTGACCTTTGGGGTGACCTTTGGTGACCTTTGGTGACCTTTGGGGTGACCTTTGGTGACCTTTGGTGACCTTTGGTGACCTTTGGTGACCTTTGGGGTGACCTTTGGGGTGACCTTTGGTGACCTTTGGGGTGACCTTTGGTGACCTTTGGTGACCTTTGGGGTGACCTTTGGTGACCCTTGGGGTGACCTTTGGTGACCTTTGGGGTGACCTTTGGTGACCTTTGGTGACCTTTGGTGACCTTTGGTGACCTTTGGGGTGACCTTTGGTGACCTTTGGTGACCTTTGGTGACCTTTGGTGACCTTTGGGGTAACCTTTGGTGACCTTTGGTGACGTTTGGTGACCTTTGGTGACCTTTGGGGTGACCTTTGGTGACCTTTGGTGACCTTTGGTGGCCTTTGGTGACCTTTGGGGTGACCTTTGGTGACCTTTGGGGTGACCTTTGGTGACCTTTGGTGACCTTTGGGGTGACCTTTGGTGACCTTTTGGGTGACTTTTGGTGACCTTTGGGGTGACCTTTGGTGACCTTTGGTGACCTTTGGTGACCTTTGGTGACCTTTGGGGTGACCTTTGGTGACCTTTGGGGTGACTTTTGGTGACCTTTGGGGTGACCTTTGGTGACCTTTGGTGACCTTTGGTGACCTTTGGTGACCTTTGGTGACCTTTGGTGACCTTTGGGGTGACCATTGGTGACCTTTGGGGTGACCTTTGGTGGCCTTTGGTGACCTTTGGTGACCTTTGGGGTGACCTTTGGTGACCTTTGGTGACCTTTGGGGTGACCTTTGGTGACCTTTGGGGTGACCTTTGGTGACCTTTGGTGACCTTTGGTGACCTTTGGTGACCTTTGGGGTGACCTTTGGTGACCTTTGGTGTCCTTTGGTGACCTTTGGTGACCTTTGGTGACCTTTGGTGACCTTTAGGGTGACCTTTGGTGACCTTTGGGGTGACCTTTGGTGACCTTTGGTTACCTTTGGGGTGACCTTTGGTGACCTTTGGGGTGACCTTTGGTGACCTTTGGGGTGACCTTTGGTGACCTTTGGTGATTTTTGGTGACCTTTGGTGACCTTTGGGGTGACCTTTGGTGACCTTTGGGGTGACCTTTGGTGACCTTTGGTGACCTTTGGTGACCTTTGGTGACCTTTAGGGTGACCTTTGGTGACCTTTGGGGTGACCTTTGGTGACCTTTGGTTACCTTTGGGGTGACCTTTGGTGACCTTTGGGGTGACCTTTGGTGACCTTTGGGGTGACCTTTGGTGACCTTTGGTGATTTTTGGTGACCTTTGGTGACCTTTGGGGTGACCTTTGGTGACCTTTGGGGTGACCTTTGGTGACCTTTGGGGTGACCTTTGGTGACCTTTGGGGTGACCTTTGGTGACCTTTGGGGTGAACTTTGGTGACCTTTGGGGTGACCTTTGGTGACCTTTGGGGTGACCTTTGGTGACCTTTGGTGACCTTTGGGGTGACCTTTGGTGACCTTTGGGGTAACCTTTGGTGACCTTTGGGGTGACGTTTGGTGACCTTTGGTGACCTTTGGTGTCCTTTGGTGACCTTTGGTGACCTTTGGGGTGACCTTTGGTGAGCTTTGGGGTGACCTTTGGTGACCTTTGGGGTGACCTTTGGTGACCTTTGGTGACCTTTGTGGTGACGTTTGGTGACCTTTGGGGTGACCTTTGGTGACCTTTGGGGTGACGTTTGGTGACCTTTGGGGTGACCTTTGGTGACCTTTGGGGTGACCTTTGGTGACCTTTGGTGACCTTTGGTGACCTTTGGGGTGACCTTTGGTGACCTTTGGGGTGACCTTTGGTGACCTTTGGGGTGACCTTTGCTGACCTTTGGTGACCTTTGGTGACCTTTGGTGACCTTTGGGGTGACCTTTGGTGACCTTTGGGGTGACCTTTGTTGACCTTTGGTGACCTTTGGTGACCTTTGGTGACCTTTGGTGACCTTTGGTGACCTTTGGGGTGACCTTTGGTGACCTTTGGGGTGACCTTTGGTGACCTTTGGGGTGACCTTTGGTGTCCTTTGGTGACCTTTGGTGACCTTTGGTGACCTTTGGGGTGACCTTTGGTGACCTTTGGGGTGACCTTTGGTGACCTTTGGGGTGACCTTTGGTGACTTTTGGTGACCTTTGGGGTGACCTTTGGTGACCTTTGGGGTAACCTTTGGTGACCTTTGGGGTGACGTTTGGTGACCTTTGGTGACCTTTGGTGTCCTTTGGTGACCTTTGGTGACCTTTGGGGTGACCTTTGGTGACCTTTGGGGTGACCTTTGGTGACCTTTGGGGTGACCTTTGGTGACCTTTGGTGACCTTTGGTGACCTTTGGGGTGACGTTTGGTGACCTTTGGGGTGACCTTTGGTGACCTTTGGGGTAACCTTTGGTGACCTTTGGTGACCTTTGGTGACCTTTGGTGACCTTTGGGGTGACCTTTGGTGACCTTTGGGGTGACCTTTGGTGACCTTTGGGGTGATATTTGGTGACCTTTGGTGACCTTTGGTGACCTTTGGTGACCTTTGGGGTGACCTTTGGTGACCTTTGGGGTGACCTTTGGTGACCTTTGGTGACCTTTGCTGACCTTTGGTGACCTTTGGGGTGACCTTTGGTGACCTTTGGGGTGACTTTTGGTGACCTTTGGGGTGACCTTTGGTGACCTTTGGTGACATTTGGTGACCTTTGGTGACCTTTGGTGACCTTTGTGGTGACCTTTGGTGACCTTTGGGGTGACCTTTGGTGACCTTTGGGGTGACCTTTGGTAACCTTTGGTGACCTTTGGTGACCTTTGGGGTGACCTTTGGTGACCTTTGGGGTGACTTTTGGTGACCTTTGGGGTGACCTTTGGTGACCTTTGGTGACATTTGGTGACCTTTGGTGACCTTTGGGGTGACCTTTGGTGACCTTTGGTGACCTTTGGGGTGACGTTTGGTGACCTTTGGTGACCTTTGGTGACCTTTGGTGACCTTTGGGGTGACCTTTGGTGACCTTTGGGGTGACCTTTGGTGACCTTTGGGGTGACCTTTGGTGACCTTTGGGGTGACCTTTGGTGACCTTTGGTGACCTTTGGTGACCTTTGGGGTGACCTTTGGTGACCTTTGGTGACCTTTGGGGTGACCTTTGGTGACCTTTGATGACCTTTGGGGTGACTTTTGGTGACCTTTGGTGACCTTTGGTGACCTTTGGTGACCTTTGGGGTGACCTTTGGTGACCTTTGGGGTGACCTTTGGTGACCTTTGGTGACCTTTGGTGACCTTTGGGGTGACCTTTGGTGACCTTTGGTGACCTTTGGGGTGACCTTTGGTGACCTTTGGTGACCTTTGGTGACCTTTAGTGACCTTTAGGGTGACCTTAGGTGACCTTTGGTGACCTTTGGTGACCTTTGGGGTGACCTTTGGTGACCTTTGGGGTGACCTTTGGTGACCTTTGGGGTGACCTTTGGTGTCCTTTGGTGACCTTTGGTGACCTTTGGTGACCTTTGGGGTGACCTTTGGTGACCTTTGGGGTGACCTTTGGTGACCTTTGGGGTGACCTTTGGTGACCTTTGGGGTGACCTTTGGTGACCTTTGGTGACCTTTGGGGTGACCTTTGGTGACCTTTGGGGTAACCTTTGGTGACCTTTGGGGTGACGTTTGGTGACCTTTGGTGACCTTTGGTGTCCTTTGGTGACCTTTGGTGACCTTTGGGGTGACCTTTGGTGACCTTTGGGTGACCTTTGGTGACCTTTGGGGTGACCTTTGGTGACCTTTGGTGACCTTTGGTGACCTTTGGTGACCTTTGGGGTGACGTTTGGTGACCTTTGGGGTGACCTTTGGTGACCTTTGGGGTGACCTTTGGTGACCTTTGGTGACCTTTGGTGACCTTTGGTGACCTTTGGGGTGACCTTTGGTGACCTTTGGTGACCTTTGGTGACCTTTGGTGACCTTTGGGGTGACCTATGGTGACCTTTGGGGTGACCTTTGGTGACCTTTGGTGACCTTTGGTGACCTTTGGTGACCTTTGGGGTGACCTTTGGTGACCTTTGGGGTGACCTTTGGTGACATTTGGTGACCTTTGGGGTGACCTTTGGTGACCTTTGGTGACCTTTGGTGACCTTTAGTGACCTTTAGGGTGACCTTTGGTGACCTTTGGTGACCTTTGGTGACCTTTGGTGACCTTTGGTGACCTTTGGGGTGACCTTTGGTGACCTTTGGTGACCTTTGGTGACCTTTAGTGACCTTTAGGGTGACCTTTGGTGACCTTTGGTGACCTTTGGTGACCTTTGGTGACCTTTGGTGACCTTTGGGGTGACCTTTGGTGACCTTTGGTGACCTTTGGGGTGACCCTTGGTGACCTTTGGGGTGACCTTTGGTGACCTTTGGTGGACCTTTGGTGTCCTTTGGTGACCTTTGGTGACCTTTGGGGGTGACCTTTGGTGACCTTTGGGGTGACCTTTGGTGACCTTTGGTGACCTTTGGTGACCTTTGGTGACCTTTGGGGTGACCTTTGGTGACCTTTGGGGTGACTTTTGGTGACCTTTGGGGTGACCTTGGTGACCTTTGGTGACCTTTGGTGACCTTTGGTGACCTTTGGTGACCTTTGGGGTGACCTTTGGTGACCTTTGGTGACCTTTGGGGTGACCTTTGGTGACCTTTGATGACCTTTGGGGTGACTTTTGGTGACCTTTGGTGACCTTTGGTGACCTTTGGTGACCTTTGGGGTGACCTTTGGTGACCTTTGGGGTGACCTTTGCTGACCTTTGGTGACCTTTGGTGACCTTTGGTGACCTTTGGGGTGACCTTTGGTGACCTTTGGTGACCTTTGGGGTGACCTTTGGTGACCTTTGGTGACCTTTGGTGACCTTTAGTGACCTTTAGGGTGACCTTTGGTGACCTTTGGTGACCTTTTGTGACCTTTGGTGACCTTTGGTGACCTTTGGTGACCTTTTGTGACCTTTGGTGACCTTTGGTGACCTTTGGGGTGACCTTTGGTGACCTTTGGGGTGACCTTTGGTGACCTTTGGGGTGACCTTTGGTGTCCTTTGGTGACCTTTGGTGACCTTTGGTGACCTTTGGGGTGACCTTTGGTGACCTTTGGTGACCTTTGGTGACCTTTGGGGTGACCTTTGGTGACCTTTGGGGTAATTTGGGGTAACCTTTGGTGACCTTTGGGGTGACGTTTGGTGACCTTTGGTGACCTTTGGTGTCCTTTGGTGACCTTTGGTGACCTTTGGGGTGACCTTTGGTGACCTTTGGGGTGACCTTTGGTGACCTTTGGGGTGACCTTTGGTGACCTTTGGTGACCTTTGGTGACCTTTGGTGACCTTTGGGGTGACGTTTGGTGACCTTTGGGGTGACCTTTTGTGACCTTTGGGGTGACCTTTGGTGACCTTTGGTGACCTTTGGTGACCTTTGGGGTGACCTTTGGTGACCTTTGGGGTGACCTTTGGTGACCTTTGGGGTGTCCTTTGGTGACCTTTGGTGACCTTTGGTGACCTTTGGTGACCTTTGGGGTGACCTTTGGTGACCTTTGGGGTGACCTTTGGTGACCTTTGGTGACCTTTGGTGACCTTTGGTGACCTTTGGGGTGACCTTTGGTGACCTTTCGGGTGACCTTTGGTGACATTTGGTGACCTTTGGGGTGACCTTTGGTGACCTTTGGTGACCTTTGGTGACCTTTAGTGACCTTTAGGGTGACCTTTGGTGACCTTTGGTGACCTTTGGTGACCTTTGGGGTGACCTTTGGTGACCTTTGGGGTGACCTTTGGTGACCTTTGGGGTGACCTTTGGTGTCCTTTGGTGACCTTTGGTGACCTTTGGTGACCTTTGGGGTGACCTTTGGTGACCTTTGGGGTGACCTTTGGTGACCTTTGGGGTGACCTTTGGTGACTTTGGTGACCTTTGGGGTGACCTTTGGTGACCTTTGGGGTAACCTTTGGTGACCTTTGGGGGGACGTTTGGTGACCTTTGGTGACCTTTGGTGTTCTTTGGTGACCTTTGGTGACCTTTGGGGTGACCTTTGGTGACCTTTGGGGTGACCTTTGGTGACCTTTGGGGTGACCTTTGGTGACCTTTGGTGACCTTTGGTGACGTTTGGTGACCTTTGGGGTGACGTTTGGTGACCTTTGGGGTGACCTTTGGTGACCTTTGGGGTGACCTTTGGTGACCTTTGGTGACCTTTGGTGACCTTTGGTGACCTTTGGGGTGATCTTTGGTGACCTTTGGGGTGACCTTTGGTGACCTTTGGGGTGACCTTTGGTGACCTTTGGTGACCTTTGGTGACCTTTGGTGACCTTTAGGGTGACCTTTGGTGACCTTTGGGGTGACCTTTGGTGACCTTTGGTGACCTTTGGTGACCTTTGGTGACCTTTGGGGTGACCTTTGGTGACCTTTGGGGTGACCTTTGGTGACCTTTAGGGTGACCTTTGGTGACCTTTGGGGTGACCTTTGGTGACCTTTGGTGACCTTTGGTGACCTTTGGTGACCTTTGGGGTGACCTTTGGTGACCTTTGGGGTGACTTTTGGTGACCTTTGGGGTGACCTTTGGTGACCTTTGGTGACATTTGGTGACCTTTGGTGACCTTTGGGGTGACCTTTGGTGACTTTTGGTGACCTTTGTGGTGACCTTTGGTGACCTTTGGTGACCTTTGGTGACCTTTGGTGACCTTTGGGGTGACCTTTGGTGACCTTTGGGGTGACCTTTGGTGACCTTTGGTGACCTTTGGTGATCTTTGGTGACCTTTGGGGTGACCTTTGGTGACCTTTGGTGACCATTGGGGTGACCTTTGGTGACCTTTGGGGTGACCTTTGGTGACCTTTGGTGACCTTTGGTGACCTTTGGGGTGACCTTTGGTGACCTTTGGTGACCTTTGGTGACCTTTGGTGACCTTTGGGGTGACCTTTGGTGACCTTTGGGGTGACCTTTGGTGACCTTTGGTGACCTTTGGGGTGACCTTTGGTGACCTTTGGGGTGACCTTTGGTGACCTTTGGGGTGACCTTTGGTGACCTTTGGTGACCTTTGGTGACCTTTGGGGTGACCTTTGGTGACCTTTGGGGTGACCTTTGGTGACCTTTGGGGTGACCTTTGGTGACATTTGGTGACCTTTGGTGACCTTTGGTGACCTTTGGTGACCTTTGGGGTGACCTTTGGTGACCTTTATGGTGACCTTTAGTGACCTTTGGGGTGACCTTTGGTGACCTTTGGTGACCTTTGGTGACCTTTGGTGACCTTTGGTGACCTTTGGGGTGACCTTTGGTGACCTTTGGGGTGACCTTTGGTGACCTTTGGGGTGACCTTTGGTGACCTTTGGTGATCTTTGGTGACGATTGGTGACTTTTGGTGACCTT
This sequence comes from Agriotes lineatus, assembly GCA_940337035.1. NCBI lineage: Eukaryota > Metazoa > Arthropoda > Insecta > Coleoptera > Elateridae > Agriotes > Agriotes lineatus. Next base: position 43,111 of record CALNHX010009352.1, read on the forward strand.
TGGTGACCTTTGGGGTGACCTTTGGTGACCTTTGGAGTGACCTTTGGTGACCTTTGGGGTGACCTTTGGTGACCTTTGGGGTGACCTTTGGTGACCTTTGGTGACCTTTGGTGACCTTTGGTGACCTTTGGGGTGACCTTTGGTGACCTTTGATGACCTTTGGTGACCTTTGGTGACCTTTGGTGACCTTTGGTGACCTTTGGTGACCTTTGGGGTGACCTTTGGTGACCTTTGGGGTGACCTTTGGTGACCTTTGGGGTGACCTTTGGTGACCTTTGGTGACCTTTGGTGACCTTTGGTGACCTTTGGTGACCTTTGGGGTAACCTTTGGTGACCTTTGGTGACCTTCGGGGTGACCTTTGGTGACCTTTGGTGACCTTTGGTGACCTTTGGGGTGACCTTTGGTGACCTTTGGTGACGTTTGGTGACCTTTGGTGACCTTTGGGGTAACCTTTGGTGACCTTTGGTGACCTTTGGGGTGACCTTTGGTGAACTTTGGTGACCTTTAGGGTGACCTTTGGTGACCTTTGGTGACGTTTGGTGACCTTTGGTGACCTTTGGGGTGACCTTTGGTGACCTTTGGTGACCTTTGGTGGCCTTTGGTGACCTTTGGGGTGACCTTTGGTGACCTTTGGGGTGACCTTTGGTGACCTTTGGTGACCTTTGGGGTGACCTTTGGTGACCTTTTGGGTGACTTTTGGTGACCTTTGGGGTGACCTTTGGTGACCTTTGGTGACCTTTGGTGACCTTTGGGGTGACCTTTGGTGACCTTTGGGGTGACCTTTGGTGACCTTTGGGGTGACCTTTGGTGACCTTTGGTGACCTTTGGTGACCTTTGGTGACCTTTGGTGACCTTTGGTGACCTTTGGGGTGACCATTGGTGACCTTTGGGGTGACCTTTGGTGACTTTTGGTGACCTTTGGTGACCTTTGGGGTGACCTTTGGTGACCTTTGGTGACCTTTGGGGTGACCTTTGGTGACCTTTGGGTGACCTTTGGTGACCTTTGGTGACCTTTAGTGACCTTTGGTGACCTTTAGGGTGACCTTTGGTGACCTTTGGTGTCCTTTGGTGACCTTTGGTGACCTTTGGTGATCTTTGGTGACCTTTGGTGACCTTTAGGGTGACCTTTGGTGACCTTTGGGGTGACCTTTGGTGACCTTTGGTTACCTTTGGTGACCTTTGGTGACCTTTGGTGACCTTTGGGGTGATCTTTGGTGACCTTTGGGGTGACCTTTGGTGACCTTTGGGGTGACCTTTGGTGACCTTTGGTGACCTTTGGTGACCTTTGGTGACCTTTAGGGTGACCTTTGGTGACCTTTGGGGTGACCTTTGGTGACCTTTGGTGACCTTTGGTGACCTTTGGTGACCTTTGGGGTGACCTTTGGTGACCTTTGGGGTGACTTTTGGTGACCTTTGGGGTGACCTTTGGTGACCTTTGGTGACATTTGGTGACCTTTGGTGACCTTTGGGGTGACCTTTGGTGACCTTTGGTGACCTTTGTGGAGACCTTTGGTGACCTTTGGTGACCTTTGGTGACCTTTGGTGACCTTTGGGGTGACCTTTGGTGACCTTTGGGGTGACCTTTGGTGACCTTTGGTGACCTTTGGTGACCTTTGGTGACCTTTGGGGTGACCTTTGGTGACCTTTGGTGACCATTGGGGTGACCTTTGGTGACCTTTGGGGTGACCTTTGGTGACCTTTGGTGACCTTTGGTGACCTTTGGGGTGACCTTTGGTGACCTTTGGTGACCTTTGGTGACCTTTGGTGACCTTTGGGGTGACCTTTGGTGACCTTTGGGGTGACCTTTGGTGACCTTTGGTGACCTTTGGGGTGACTTTTGGTGACCTTTGGGGTGACCTTTGGTGACCTTTGGGGTGACCTTTGGTGACCTTTGGTGACCTTTGGTGACCTTTGGTGACCTTTGGGGTGACCTTTGGTGACCTTTGGGGTGACCTTTGGTGACCTTTGGGGTGACCTTTGGTGACATTTGGTGACCTTTGGTGACCTTTGGTGACCTTTGGTGACCTTTGGGGTGACCTTTGGTGACCTTTATGGTGACCTTTAGTGACCTTTGGGGTGACCTTTGGTGACCTTTGGTGACCTTTGGTGACCTTTGGTGACCTTTGGTGACCTTTGGGGTGACCTTTGGTGACCTTTGGGGTGACCTTTGGTGACCTTTGGGGTGACCTTTGGTGACCTTTGGTGATCTTTGGTGACGATTGGTGACTTTTGGTGACCTTTGGTGACCTTTGGGGTGACCTTTGGTGACCTTTGGAGTGACCTTTGGTGACCTTTGGGGTGACCTTTGGTGACCTTTGGGGTGACCTTTGGTGACCTTTGGTGACCTTTGGTGACCTTTGGTGACCTTTGGGGTGACCTTTGGTGACCTTTGATGACCTTTGGTGACCTTTGATGACCTTTGGTGACCTTTGGTGACCTTTGGTGACCTTTGGGGTGACCTTTGGTGACCTTTGGGGTAACCTTTGGTGACCTTTGGGGTGACCTTTGGTGACCTTTGGTGACCTTTGGTGACCTTTGGTGACCTTTGGTGACCTTTGGGGTAACCTTTGGTGACCTTTGGTGATCTTTGGTGACCTTTGGTGACCTTTAGGGTGACCTTTGGTGACCTTTGGGGTGACCTTTGGTGACCTTTGGTTACCTTTGGGGTGACCTTTGGTGACCTTTGGGGTGACCTTTGGTGACCTTTGGGGTGACCTTTGGTGACCTTTGGTGATTTTTGGTGACCTTTGGTGACCTTTGGGGTGACCTTTGGTGACCTTTGGGGTGACCTTTGGTGCCCTTTGGGGTGACCTTTGGTGACCTTTGGTGACCTTTGGTGACCTTTGGTGACCTTTGGTGACCTTTGGGGTGACCTTTGGTGACCTTTAGGGTGACCTTTGGTGACCTTTGCGGTGACCTTTGGTGACCTTTGGTGACCTTTGGTGACCTTTGGTGACTTTTGGGGTGACCTTTGGTGACCTTTGGTGACCTTTGGTGACCTTTGGTGACGTTTGGGGTGACCTTTGGTGACCTTTGGGGTGACCTTTGGTGACCTTAGGTGACCTTTGGTGACCTTTGGTGACCTTTGGGGTGACCTTTGGTGACCTTTGGGGTAACCTTTGGTGACCTTTGGGGTGACCTTTGGTGACCTTTGGTGACCTTTGGTGACGTTTGGGGTGACCTTTGGTGACCTTTGGGGTGACCTTTGGTGACCTTAGGTGACCTTTGGTGACCTTTGGTGACCTTTGGGGTGACCTTTGGTGACCTTTGGGGTAACCTTTGGTGACCTTTGGGGTGACCTTTGGTGACCTTTGGTGACCTTTGGTGTCCTTTGGTGACCTTTGGTGACCTTTGGTGTGACCTTTGGTGACCTTTGGGGTGACCTTTGGTGACCTTTGGGGTGACCTTTGGTGACCTTTGGGGTGACCTTTGGTGACCTTTGGTGACCTTTGGTGACCTTTGGTGACCTTTGGTGACCTTTGGTGACCTTTGGGGTGACCTTTGGTGACCTTTTGGGTGACCTTTGGTAACCTTTGGGGTGACCTTTGGTGACCTTTGGTGACCTTTGGTGACCTTTGGGGTGACCTTTGGTGACCTTTGGTGACCTTTGGGGTGACCTTTGGTGACCTTTGGTGACCTTTGGTGACCTTTGGGGTGACCTTTGGTGACCTTTGGGGTGACCTTTGGTGACCTTTGGTGACCTTTGGTGACCTTTGGGGTGACCTTTGGTGACCTTTGGGGTGACCTTTGGTGACCTTTGGTGACCTTTGGGGTGACCTTTGGTGACCTTTGGGGTGACTTTTGGTGACCTTTGGGGTGACCTTTGGTGACCTTTGGTGACCTTTGGTGACCTTTGGTGACCTTTGGTGACCTTTGGTGACCTTTGGGGTGACCATTGGTGACCTTTGGGGTGACCTTTGGTGGCCTTTGGTGACCTTTGGTGACCTTTGGGGTGACCTTTGGTGACCTTTGGTGACCTTTGGGGTGACCTTTGGTGACCTTTGGGGTGACCTTTGGTGACCTTTGGTGACCTTTGGTGACCTTTGGTGACCTTTGGGGTGACCTTTGGTGACCTTTGGTGTCCTTTGGTGACCTTTGGTGACCTTTGGTGACCTTTGGTGACCTTTGGTGACCTTTAGGGTGACCTTTGGTGACCTTTGGGGTGACCTTTGGTGACCTTTGGTTACCTTTGGGGTGACCTTTGGTGACCTTTGGGGTGACCTTTGGTGACCTTTGGGGTGACCTTGGTGACCTTTGGTGATTTTTGGTGACCTTTGGTGACCTTTGGGGTGACCTTTGGTGACCTTTGGGGTGACCTTTGGTGACCTTTGGTGACCTTTGGTGACCTTTGGTGACCTTTAGGGTGACCTTTGGTGACCTTTGGGGTGACCTTTGGTGACCTTTGGTTACCTTTGGGGTGACCTTTGGTGACCTTTGGGGTGACCTTTGGTGACCTTTGGGGTGACCTTTGGTGACCTTTGGTGATTTTTGGTGACCTTTGGTGACCTTTGGGGTGACCTTTGGTGACCTTTGGGGTGACCTTTGGTGACCTTTGGGGTGACCTTTGGTGACCTTTGGGGTGACCTTTGGTGACCTTTGGGGTGACCTTTGGTGACCTTTGGGGTGACCTTTGGTGACCTTTGGTGACCTTTGGGGTGACCTTTGGTGACCTTTGGGGTAACCTTTGGTGACCTTTGGGGTGACGTTTGGTGACCTTTGGTGACCTTTGGTGTCCTTTGGTGACCTTTGGTGACCTTTGGGGTGACCTTTGGTGAGCTTTGGGGTGACCTTTGGTGACCTTTGGGGTGACCTTTGGTGACCTTTGGTGACCTTTGGGGTGACGTTTAGTGACCTTTGGGGTGACCTTTGGTGACCTTTGGGGTGACGTTTGGTGACCTTTGGGGTGACCTTTGGTCACCTTTGGGGTGACCTTTGGTGACCTTTGGTGACCTTTGGTGACCTTTGGGGTGACCTTTGGTGACCTTTGGGGTGACCTTTGGTGACCTTTGGGGTGACCTTTGGTGACCTTTGGGGTGACCTTTGGTGACCTTTGGTGACCTTTGGTGACCTTTGGTGACCTTTGGGGTGACCTTTGGTGACCTTTATGGTGACCTTTAGTGACCTTTGGGGTGACCTTTGGTGACCTTTGGTGACCTTTGGTGACCTTTGGTGACCTTTGGTGACCTTTGGGGTGACCTTTGGTGACCTTTGGGGTGACCTTTGGTGACCTTTGGGGTGACCTTTGGTGACCTTTGGTGATCTTTGGTGACGATTGGTGACTTTTGGTGACCTTTGGTGACCTTTGGGGTGACCTTTGGTGACCTTTGGAGTGACCTTTGGTGACCTTTGGGGTGACCTTTTGTGACCTTTGGGGTGACCTTTGGTGACCTTTGGTGACCTTTGGTGACCTTTGGTGACCTTTGGGGTGACCTTTGGTGACCTTTGATGACCTTTGGTGACCTTTGGTGACCTTTGGTGACCTTTGGTGACCTTTGGTGACCTTTGGGGTGACCTTTGGTGACCTTTGGGGTGACCTTTGGTGACCTTTGGGGTGACCTTTGGTGACCTTTGGTGACCTTTGGTGACCTTTGGTGACCTTTGGTGACCTTTGGGGTAACCTTTGGTGACCTTTGGTGACCTTCGGGGTGACCTTTGGTGACCTTTGGTGACCTTTGGTGACCTTTGGGGTGACCTTTGGTGACCTTTGGTGACGTTTGGTGACCTTTGGTGACCTTTGGGGTAACCTTTGGTGACCTTTGGTGACCTTTTGGGGTGACCTTTGGTGAACTTTGGTGACCTTTAGGGTGACCTTTGGTGACCTTTGGTGACGTTTGGTGACCTTTGGTGACCTTTGGGGTGACCTTTGGTGACCTTTGGTGACCTTTGGTGGCCTTTGGTGACCTTTGGGGTGACCTTTGGTGACCTTTGGGGTGACCTTTGGTGACCTTTGGTGACCTTTGGGGTGACCTTTGGTGACCTTTTGGGTGACTTTTGGTGACCTTTGGGGTGACCTTTGGTGACCTTTGGTGACCTTTGGTGACCTTTGGGGTGACCTTTGGTGACCTTTGGGGTGACCTATGGTGACCTTTGGGGTGACCTTTGGTGACCTTTGGTGACCTTTGGTGACCTTTGGTGACCTTTGGTGACCTTTGGTGACCTTTGGGGTGACCATTGGTGACCTTTGGGGTGACCTTTGGTGACTTTTGGTGACCTTTGGTGACCTTTGGGGTGACCTTTGGTGACCTTTGGTGACCTTTGGGGTGACCTTTGGTGACCTTTGGGGTGACCTTTGGTGACCTTTGGTGACCTTTAGTGACCTTTGGTGACCTTTAGGGTGACCTTTGGTGACCTTTGGTGTCCTTTGGTGACCTTTGGTGACCTTTGGTGATCTTTGGTGACCTTTGGTGACCTTTAGGGTGACCTTTGGTGACCTTTGGGGTGACCTTTGGTGACCTTTGGTTACCTTTGGTGACCTTTGGTGACCTTTGGTGACCTTTGGGGTGATCTTTGGTGACCTTTGGGGTGACCTTTGGTGACCTTTGGGGTGACCTTTGGTGACCTTTGGTGACCTTTGGTGACCTTTGGTGACCTTTAGGGTGACCTTTGGTGACCTTTGGGGTGACCTTTGGTGACCTTTGGTGACCTTTGGTGATCTTTGGTGACCTTTGGGGTGACCTTTGGTGACCTTTGGGGTGACTTTTGGTGACCTTTGGGGTGACCTTTGGTGACCTTTGGTGACATTTGGTGACCTTTGGTGACCTTTGGGGTGACCTTTGGTGACCTTTGGTGACCTTTGTGGTGACCTTTGGTGACCTTTGGTGACCTTTGGTGACCTTTGGTGACCTTTGGGGTGACCTTTGGTGACCTTTGGGGTGACCTTTGGTGACCTTTGGTGACCTTTGGTGACCTTTGGTGACCTTTGGGGTGACCTTTGGTGACCTTTGGTGACCATTGGGGTGACCTTTGGTGACCTTTGGGGTGACCTTTGGTGACCTTTGGTGACCTTTGGTGACCTTTGGGGTGACCTTTGGTGACCTTGGTGACCTTTGGTGACCTTTGGTGACCTTTGGGGTGACCTTTGGTGACCTTTGGGGTGACCTTTGGTGACCTTTGGTGACCTTTGGGGTGACCTTTGGTGACCTTTGGGGTGACCTTTGGTGACCTTTGGGTGACCTTTGGTGACCTTTGGTGACCTTTGGTGACCTTTGGTGACCTTTGGGGTGACCTTTGGTGACCTTTGGGGTGACCTTTGGTGACCTTTGGGGTGACCTTTGGTGACATTTGGTGACCTTTGGTGACCTTTGGTGACCTTTGGTGACCTTTGGGGTGACCTTTGGTGACCTTTATGGTGACCTTTAGTGACCTTTGGGGTGACCTTTGGTGACCTTTGGTGACCTTTGGTGACCTTTGGTGACCTTTGGGGTGACCTTTGGTGACCTTTGGGGTGACCTTTGGTGACCTTTGGGGTGACCTTTGGTGACCTTTGGTGATCTTTGGTGACGATTGGTGACTTTTGGTGACCTTTGGTGACCTTTGGGGTGACCTTTGGTGACCTTTGGAGTGACCTTTGGTGACCTT